>WTSP01010047.1:0-42389 GCA_025331215.1 Actenoides lindsayi
CAGAGCCCCGGCCAACCTCACCTGCAATGGTGCCAGGGATGGGGCAGTGACCACCTCTCTGGGCAACCTGGGACAAGTTCTCACCACCCTCAGTGTCAAAAATGTCTTCCTAAAATCTAATCTGTATCTCCCTTGTTTAGTTCAAAACCAACACCCCTTGCTCTGTCACACCAGGCCAAACTAAAAAGTCCACCCCCATCTTCCTGACAGGCCCCTTGAGGCACTGAAAGGCCACAAGAAGGTCTCCCCAGAGCCTTCTCTTCTCCAGTTCCTTGCCCTCAGGAGAAGCATCAATATCCTGCTGAGCTGAGTTACTCTCAGGTAACACTGGATGGCACACTGCGAAGAGGTTCTGTTCAAGGTTTGTTTGCTCTGCTTATTGGCAGAGCACACTCAAGCACTTCCTCCCTACCCCCTCACCAAACACTTAGCACTGCTACACAGCAAAAAGATTAGGAAGAATGACTTTTTCATCTTTTCTTCAGGCTTTCTAATATTATGAATTCAATAACACATCTGAACACTCAAGGAAGTTTGGGTTCAAGCCCTTCACTAACTGTCCATCTTTGGGCCATGAAGTCTCTGAGGTGCAAGACAGCCCAGCAGTAGAATGTGATGTAAGCTTAATTACACAAAAATTGCTCAAAAACCTTCAAACCTTACTTAACAGCCTGGAGCTTTGACATCCCTCATGTGTTCAAACTCTGCCTCAGCCTCTCTGTGTTTCAGGTTCCTTTAAGAGGATGGTCCTTAGACGTGTCAGTGGGTTTATCGATTCCCTTCACTCGGGCACATCAGCTCCCCCCACATCACACTGTCTGAAGCTGCAGATGTATGGCAGAGATTGCTAAAGACCATTTTTAATATTCACTGAACTGAGTTTTCATGTAGATGCCTACTTTTGGCTTCAACGAATGAGTGGCATTTTCCTTCAAATGCAAGCTGATATTTCCTCCTTACTTTTAATTATTAAGATCTCAGCAATCTCACAGCATAGACCTGCTCCTCAAGGCATAAAGCATCTTCTGGGAGCTGAGGAATGTCCTCAGACTAATGCAGGACTCAGCCTGGTCATTTGAGGTAGAGGTCCCCAGATGTTTTTGATCAACAGTATTAAATATTTAGTATTAAATATTTAGATTTGCTAACTGTTTCTTGCTGTTCTAATCTTCCCAGATCAAAGAGGACCATGTTCCCCAAGCTGATGAATGCTCCAGAAGCAGCACACAGTACCATTTAAGAAGTGATTCTGCAGCTAAGGCTCAGGTGTTTCAGTAGAAAAGAGTTTTCAAAAAGAAACTATGGGACCAAACCCCAAGTGGCACACATTAAATATTTAAAGGGTATCTGCCATCTGCAGTCCTTTGGCATCAGCTTCTTAGTGGTTGCAAATAATTCCACGAGCCGCCCACATCCAGTATCTTCAGCACCACTAGCATTAAATCAATCTCTGGGTGGTTTATTAGCTAGAACACAGGTGGGGTGTCCTTACTTTTACATTGCAAAGCTACGGGGTTAAGAACAACAGTTGGAAGTGAATAACCTGAGTAAGGGAGGGTTTTTACAGCAGAACCTGAGGGCTCTGAAATAGAACCAAATAATGGAAACAGTGACATGGCTCCACTGAAGGTCGTCCAGCAGCACGGGCAACAGCCCCGAGGAGCCCACAGAGAGCTGATCTTTATAAATAACTACTCCCTGCAGAAGCTCTCTGCTCGTGGGAAACACCACATCACTTTCCTGGGGAGGTTTGGGGGTGACAACACACACACGGGTCAATGGCTTCAGCTGTTCTCTCCCAAACAAAAATAACCTCCGGACAGGAACGTAGAGTGCAGCTCGGCAGCTTTGGCATGTGCTCACCAACATGATGCCAACAGAAAAAACTCTAAAAGAGATACCCCAACCATTTCCTGCCAGGATGAGTTGGGCACCCTAACAATCATCACATGCCCTTTTTATACTTTTAACTAATTAAAAAACCCATGACTCTATTTGGGTCATTTCAGTGGCACAAAAGCACACACAGCTGCCTGTGTTGCCATGTGCAAAAAGGAAGGTTGATACCAACAACAGTAAGAAGAAGAATAGTAATAATGATGTAAGAATCCAACCAAAGTATTGCACAGACAATGAAATGAAGCTCGATATCACACCGAGTTGGATATTACTGTATGCATTTTAAAAAAGTAAAATAAAAAAAAAAGAGGATTTGTTAAGATGTTAATAGGACATGTTAAGATCACAGGGGCCTGTAAAATAGCTCAGGAGCACTAGCCATCAGTTGTGACTTTCAGCTACTGACCAACACTACCAATTTTACTTCTGTAGACTAAAGACACATTTAAAAAGGAGTATATTTGTGCTCAAGGGCAGAGAGGACAGATGATGGTGAGCTGCAAATCTAATGCTACACAAGCAAAGACACCAGGTCAGATGCAAAGGTAGCGAGAAGCCTTGAAAACATGTTACTGCAAGTTTTGTGACAAAGCTATTTATGAATTTCTATCACAGAAGACACAGCTGAACCCCAAAGCAATGGTTTAAAAAGGCAACAGTGTGTGCTTCTGCACACTGGTTGGATCAGAGAGCAGCGAATCCAACACAGAAATGTACAAGGGGTGAGAAAAAAGTTACTCTGGAATAGTGGGAGGGAATTAATGAACCCCAAAGCTGCTGGTCTCACCACAATGGCATCACAAACGCTCAAAAAGCCAAAGCATCAACATCTCCCACTGACAAGGTGAGACTCGGTTTCACATGAAAGCACAAGTTTGGACACAATGCACAAGGGACAGTGGGAGTTGACTAAGCAGCAGACAGAAAAGCGCAGGCTCCCCGAAACAGCTCAGAAGTGTCCCATGAAAAACCCCGTGCTGCAGAAGGACAAGTTGAAGGAAGGTTTCTGCTCAGCTGCAGGTGGACAAGAAAGTTTTCTCTTGGCCTCCAATCAGGAGCCAGTTTTCAACACCACAGCCCAGTATGTATTAATTTGAACAAGTGACTATGCTTGAACTGCCAGAGACTCCCAATAAAATCAGAGGGATGTCCCCCAAAAGTGGGCAGAGAAGCCTCCTTGCTTGCTTTGGTTCTGGCTTCCACAGAAAGTTCACATTCAGCCTCACTGAGGACACCACTGCAGTGAGATGTTTTACACCGGCAGTAACCACACAGTAAATACCACTGGCACGTGACAGAAGTATGAATGGTTATGATGGATTTGATAGAATACTTGGTTTCATTCCAGGTTTTCCCTGTGCCAGGACAAAACATGAGCTTGTCACTTCATTGTGTCTGTTTTATGCTTGGTAAGAGACCTACAGAACAAGTCTCCAAACCAGAAGAATAAGCTAAATCACGTGGACAACATGTTTGTCAGGTTCCCAGTAAGCAGGGTTATAATTATATCTTAATTTCACAGAAAGTGGCCCTGGTGATGTGTTCAAAACAAAGTCCAGACATAGAGGTCCATGTGCCTGGCTCCAGATGATCAGTGTCTGATTTTCTGCCACTTGACTTCTCTTTACCTTTTTATCATTCATATGGAGAACAAATGGTCACCTTGAGACCCACGAGTGTAAAAAACCAAAAACCAAATCAATTGATTTGTTATTTTATAGTTTGTTGATAAATGCCAGCCCTCAGATACCACCCAAAGAAACATGAACCTACCGTCCTGTGAATATGGGCACCGAGTAGTCCACAGCTTCGTTCTCTTTGTCCTCAGACACCAAATTCTGTTTCGCTCTCTTTGCTTTGGGACTCATCTTATAAGACTGATCTTCAATCATTAAACTGGAATCTTTCAGTCTGAAATAGAAATAATGTTGTTAACTTCAGTAAAAAAAGTCTGCTAAGAAACACTTTGGAATAAGATTGAAGTAGTAACAATGTTTGCTCCCATGTTTGATAAGCAAGAAAATCCCATTTTAACAGCCACGGCTGCAGAGTTATTAGACACAAGACTAAATGCACCTTTGACAAACTCATCAGTACAAATGTAACACTGACACCCCTTGATATTAAATCTAAATGGAGAGAATAAACACCGTACCTGACAGCAATGTGCATTTAATAGCTTCCTGGACTGGGACTTGGAGAGCTTATATACCCAGTTCTGGTAGATCCTGATGTCACCAGTGCCACTGGATTGTATCTTAACTCACAACCTTCCAAAATGTACAGTCCTGACATTGCTCCCCAACCCAAATGCAAGTGTGCAAACATAATCAAAGTAATAACGTGTTTAAGCCTCTCCCCAGCACTCACAGAGCTCAGGAACCAGTGCTGCCATCCCCCAGCCCATCCAATCCACAGGGAAGGGAGAGCTGAGCAAGGGGCCATCACCGAGCGTGGCATAGACAGATGGAGGGCGAGTGGAGAGGATGGAGAGCAAACCACAGGAGAGGCTTCAGCTTCTCCTCACCACCAGCCTGGGAGGGATCCCAAAGAGCATGAAGCCTACAGCAGACAGGCACTTAGGGGGCATTTTTAACATGGCTACAAAGTGTGTTAACAAAGCTCCAAAGACTTCCAGCCTCCTTTCCCGGTGCCCGACATCTCCAACTCCAGACCTACAGAAGAGCCCCATCTGTCAGCCTTTTATAAATTCCCAAAGTGTCATCCTCTACCTGCATCAAGCCCCTATCCAGGGCTAAACTGCAGCATCTGGGTTATCACCTGAGGACCCCTCCCCAGCTGACAAGGGGGATCTGCCTAAGAGGAGACCCACAGGTCGAGATGAAAATGGATTTAATGAAACTGCAAAACCAATATTAATGCTAATGTCAAATTAAACAAAATTATACTCTGTCCACTGAATGTGCAGCAATCACAATAACCAGGAAAGTGCAGTCCTTGGGGGCCAGCTGATCACAGAACCCCAGCATGGTGGGGGCTGGAAGGGCCCTCTGGAGATGATCTGGTGCCACCTCCCTGCTCCATCCAGCAGGGTCACCCAGAGCAGGGGGCCCAGGGTCGCAGTGTCCAGGCAGGTTGGGAATCTCTCCGGAGGAGGAGACTCCAGAACCTCTCTGGGCAGCCTGGCACAGGCTCCCACACCCTCACACCAAATAATTTTTTCCTCCTGTTCAGATGGAACCTCCTGGGTTCCAGTTTGTGCCTGTTGCCCCTTGTCCTTTCTCTGGGCACCGGTGACAAGAGTCTGGCCCCATCCTCTTGACATACAGTGCTAGCAGGTCATCACATCTGCACTGACAGTGCTAACAAATGGGGTCAGCAGAGAATGCAGAGGTTTGCCAGGGGTCTTGCACTCAGCGAGCAATTGCAGGTTAGTGTGTGATAGACCAAGAGGCCACGTTGAGGAGACAGTTAATAAAAGCAGGACTAGAAGAATCAATGTGTTCTGACACAGCAGTGACAGATTGGAGAGAGGGACAGATTTAATATCCTAGCGTTATCCTTTCCCAGCCTAAGGGCCCAGAAATTGATTGAATAAATTAATGCTTTGCCATGGATGACACTAGAGTTAAAGTCATATCAGCATTTTCATCTTAACTCTCTATATTCTTTCCTCTGACGTTTCCCTTTTCATGTCTTAGCACAGAAAGCTTACTCCTGTGCTATAATTTGGCCCAAAAGATCTCAGCTCCTGTGCAATTTTACTATTATAATTTTCAAGAAGAGAGAAAAAGCAAGAAAAGGAGGGAATTACAGAAGGAGGACTCGATAGATAGTTCTATCTGGTGTGCTTTTGAAATCAAAGAATAAATAGGCCATGTCAGGCTACTCCTAAAGCCACCATGTGCTCATTCTGTGTCATGGTCAATCTCTATTCACAAACAGTGAGCCAAAAAATAGACTTTGAAAAGAAAAACCTACAGAGAACTGACAAAAAAATAAAGCTGTAGGCCAAATTAATCTCTGTGTAGCTTCACTTGCATGCAAAATTATTCATTCTTTTGTTACTAAAAGCAGCTAAGGTAATTGCAGATGAACACTCTTCCACTTTTATTCTTTATTATCTCTTGGCAAGTCTCTCTCAGTGTCATCAATAGGATTTTATGTCACAACAAATCCAACTGCTTAAATAGAAGCAGGTGCTATGACAGAATTGGGCCCTTCATTGAGTTGGTCTGATCATCAGTATTTCCAGGGCACCTCTCACCCACATATTGAAGAAGTAGGTCCTGGAAAACGCTCGATATTTTCTTTAAAGCACTAGGCACATTCATCCGAGGGGAAAAAACCCAACCTCTGCACCTCAGAAATGGTGCCACGTCCCTTACAAACTGAGATTCAAACGGGTGCTGTGGGGTTTTCGTGTTGACAGGCTATGTCATTGTCCCAGCTCCTGTGCCAGCCACCACTGGGGCGCTCCCATCTCAACCACTGCCCAAATGCTAGCCAGACATCTGCTTGCACCCAGCTGGCTACCAACTGAGGGGCCAGCGGACCACGCTCTGCAAGCTGTGTGTTACACGTAATAAAGGGTTGTGGAGAGCAAACAGCCGCTGCTCTGCGGCTCTTTGCGTTCGCCTGTAACGTGGCAGAGACTGGAACAGGCTGCCCAGGGAGGGGGTTGAGTCACCAGCCCCGGAGGGGTTTAGATGTGGTGTTGGGGGACATGGTTTAAGGGTGAGCTTTGGAGACTAGGGTTAATGGTTGGACTCGATGATCCCCAAGGGTCTTTTCCAACCTGCATGACTCTATGATTCTACGATCTCACCCTCCAGGAGCATGGCAGCTCCAATGACAGTGGCAGTGAAAACTTGTCTTCTCTCAGTTTTTAGTTTCATGAAGCTCACTGTGCACAAAGCTCCGATGCTAAAAACCATGAGCACTTAGCACACTGCTCATCACAGCACTTACCCATCTGACCCCAGCTCCCTCCTTATCTTTGTAACAGCGTCTACAGGGCATCAGGGAGCAGTTCCAACCTTCTCCCTTGGTGAAGAAGCAGGTGCTCAACAACTCTGCACAACGTAACGTTTGCCCAGACAACAGCCAGGGGACGTTCACCACCCCTCTCTGGTTGGGAGCAGCTTGGTTCCCGACAGCTGCATCCCGGGATGCTTTGGGATAAACTCGCACGTGAGAGCCTAGCACGTGGCTGCTGGTGCCTTCAATGGGAGTCCCGTGGCTAAAGCCCCGAAGAGCTCCTTGGAAAACTGTGAGGCTTGGTGTTTACAAATGAGAAAAATGGATGTGAAAGAGTTCAGGGCAGCGTTGGACCGAGACGCACGGCGAGGCAAGCTGGGACATTCGAAGCAGGCACATTAGCGTGCACCCCACCTCTATGCCAGTCCAACAATGAGGGTTAAAGTCAAAGAATTTGAGTCACCCCTGTATTAATCTGCATCTAGACTATCAATTTATGGGGGTAAACACCCCAGCGATTCAGGCTCTGGTGTCAGCCTCTGTGGGGACTTCAATGACTCTGTCAGCTTGTATCTCAGTCCACAGGCTGTTTGCCCATGAATTTAAATATAGATTGAACGTCAATGCCTCTTTCCACAAATCAAGGCTTCTCATTTAAAACATTGCACTTGCATGTTAAATAGAGACTAATTAGACACTCAAAGGAAGGACAAATCTAATTTGACTAGAAGGATACCGAGAAAATTAAGGCAATGCTGTGGCAGTATGGAATAAAGCCTTTCACGCTGGTTAAAGTGGAAGCAGAGTAGGACCTGTGACCTCTGCTCCCGCTCCTCGCTTCTTTGTACGAGTCCTTTCCACCCTCCTGGTTTCACTGTTCCTTGGGTCATCGTTTACATCAATATACAAACAGCTCCAGCATCCTACACACAGCGTGTGTTTGTGCAGGGGGGACGCAGACTTCACATCCGCTGTCCCTGCAGTTGTTGCTTTTTAAATCATCTGCCAGAGTGGTAGGAGTGAGCTTACTAGCCCTGCTTCCTGAGCCATGTAAATGATGGATTTACTCTACTATAACACAGCCATCACCCCCAGAAAAATCACACACCTTCTTGTGACTAATGGGAGCTTTCTGAAGGGTTCCTCTATATAAAACGGAGCACAGTTGGCTAAGCAATCTTTGGAGGCTACTCTTTAAACATCAACAGCTCATAGCGTCCTCAGGCAGGGGAAGTTTATGAATCTCTCTCTGGAATTTAATGCACTCATTAGTTTTAGGCTGAGGGAGCAGATGGCAGCAGGCTTGCCTCTCCCCGGACACAGGTGGTAGAGTCTGCGCTGCCCTTCATGAAAGGTTTTGAGACTGTTAAAAAAACAAGTAATTCATCTCAAGATATATGTCAAGATGTCTTTCCATCCATGAGGGCTGAGTTTCCCACTACACACAGAATCACTCCCGAGTAGCCAGCACAGCACAGAAGCTGAGAGAAAGAGGGAGGGAGGGAGGCAGGAGGAAACCCCAAATTCAGTTTCCTGGCTGTGATTTGTATTAGAACCATGCAAAATGTAAAGAAGGCCATCTCAAAATAGGAAAGCTCACATATTTTGGGGTACAGTCTCAGGTTTGAAATTCATGCCAGGATGAGCCAGAGGCTCGCCAAGACTCGCAATATTTTGGAGTAAGCTTAGGTCCAGCACACCATCGGCCAAGCCCCAATGCCAAACAGATGGTGGCAAATTTAAACCTGACTTCCACTCTGATCAGACCTCTGGGAATTCATGATTTGCCTTCACAAGACTGGAAACAAGCTGGTTTACAACCACTGGTGCTAAGCCAGGTGGAACTGGTGATTTCAGCTAATCGTCTGGCTGGCTAATTCTGTTCCCACTCAAAAAATCAGGACACCCTCAGTGAAGTGCAGCTGGAGGAGAACTGAAGGATAGTCACCTCTGTACACCTGCCCTGATCCTGAAACGCTCCAGCCATCGAAGTCTAACCACAGACTCCTGCTTTACTGCAGCACAACCAAAACCAGCCTCTAACCCACATCCCAGTTGTCTCTGATTCAAGCCTGCATGTGAAGCCCGCTAAGAACAACAAATCTTGGCTGTTGATGGAGAAAATCCTCTGACACTATCTGGTTTTCGGGGCAGAACTTGGTTGAGTTCATACATCCCCTATGACAACCCTGGGAGCAAGAGCTTTTATCAGCAGCAGCCTGTCTCCTCAACGCCTGCTGGGTGGTACCTACCAGGGAAGCCTGTCAACAGAGGGACGCATGAGGAATTCTTCCTCCTCACTCCAGCTCACTATCCTCCTCTCACTCAGCATGCAGCTGTCTTCTCAGAGACACGAGACGTCCAAAGAGTAATTGGATGGGCTTGTTTTTGACTGAGGATCAAGTCAGTGGTGTTTAGCCAAACTCCCGTCACAGCCCAGTCTCCTGATGCTCCTGCAGCTGCACCAGCAGCAAATCTAACTTTTTCACTTGTGCTTCTCTGACAGATTGCCCTGTTGTATCGGAAACAGTAAAGTGTGTTTCAGACTGCCAAAAAGCATCTAAAATGGTCAGCTAGATCTTCATATCCTGGGAACTTCACTGCAGCTGCACAAACTGACTTGAAAACGTGTGATCCCAGGGTTCGTTCTTATAAAAGGTCTACAAAGAGGTGATGCTGGAGAAAGAGCTTGACGAATAGTTAAGCAGCAGGCTTCAAACAGCAGACACTTGCTACTCTTCCCACCTCAGCTACTTATTCCAGAGGGGGGAAGGCTAAGACTACAGAGTCCTGATGCTGCCTTGGGTCAGGCCCTCAAAACGCTGCTGTTTCTCTATCGGTACAACAGCTCAAGTTTTGCAAAGTTATTATTTGGCTAAACTAACCGAATGCCAAGATCTCCTTATAATTTTAAGAACAAAGAAATCCCACCAGCCATTTAAAATCAGGCTTTAGGATTTAAAAACTCACCGGATTTTAACAGCAGGATAAATGTTACCACCATGGCCAAGGTCCTCTCCATACCCTGTGCCCAAATGTTGTAGCTCTAATAATCAAGGGAACGTTTGGTCTTTGAGCTGCAATATTTCTTGCCTTTTAGGATTCATCCCTGACAATAATTAAGTCTCATAAGGCTGAAACTTAAATGAGCAGTAGCCTTTGGGGACAGTATTAGAGTGCTAACTGTGTTTGTGGTTTAAATATTAATGTCAAAGTGTAATTACCATCCACTAAGTTTCGGGCTAGTGTTTGAAAACACATTTAGCTAAGCGGGAAGAATGAACTGTACCAGTTGGAAGCTTCTATAGGGAAAGGATTAAAACTTGGAGCCGGAACAATTTCTCAACCAGCAAAGAGCCCAGGGAGACGTGCTTGGTGGGTGGTCTTCATGCAACCCCAGTGTGTGGTGGCTTCCCGCTGCTGGCTGACTCCAGGCAGAACTCCCGACCTCGGGCAGATTGGATCCTATGGAAGAGAAGTGCACAGAGCCCAGGGAGAGCAGGAGCAGAAAGGGGTAGGGTGGGGTGTGTGTGCAGGCAAAGTAGGTTTTGAATGTGGGAGAAGGAGTCTGTGAACGCTGGGACTCACCAGGGAAAGGCTGGGCTGCAGGAGAGCCACAAATTGTCAGCCAGATAGAGTAAGACTGTACTCTCCCTCTAGGACTGGAGCACGGAACGAGCAGAGGCTGTAAGTCATTTCGCTTCATCTTTGGTCGTTTCAGACAAATAGAGCAGAAAAGTCAGCCAGAGAAAGTGGAAAGAGGGCATGAAATGGAGCTGACTCTATAATGGCTCGGTTAGCCTGGTTACAAGCATTAATGCCATCCAAGCCATTCCCACTGTTCCCAATCCTTTGTGTGATGTTAAAAGCGTGGACAGGAGGAGAAAGCAAGAAAGTAGACAGTGAATGCAAACAAATCTTACAGAGTGTTGCACAGAATTAGATCCTTTTTCCTACACACTCCTACCCTGCTCCTCCAGGGCTGGGGTTTGCACAGAAAGATCTCCCCCCTCCGAGGAAAGCCAGAGTGTCCCTGCTCGGGATCCCCTTCCACTGGAAGTTATCCTTGTGCCCTGGGTAGGATCAGGTGATCCCCACATCTTCTCAGACCTCTGCTGAGGGTTAAAATTCCTTCAACGTTGCCCAGCGCCTCTGGGGACAGCAGAGGTCCGAAGGGCCACGCGGGCCTGGTGGGCCACAGACAAATCTTTCCTGTGACATCTGTTGTAAGTCCCGAGGAATCGAATGGGATTTGGCAGTTTACTCCAGCCAAGGCTTAGATGATCAAATGAATTTCTCCAAGGCAGCAGCACTTAGGATGAAAGCCAGCCAAAATCTCAACACACAGCCCCTCAGCAGGAGAAAGCCATTCTTTCTTTTCGAGTATATGTGTCTTTATTTTTATCATCTCTCTGAGAGGAGGGGGAGGAAAAAAGGATAAGTAAAGTTTAAGAGCATGGATAAATTCTCCCGTGCTCAGCTTCTGCCCTGAGACACAGCTATCTCCAACCTCTCAGTGACACATTAGCCTTCAGAGAGATTGATTGAGGGCTGGGATGCTGGGAAAGGCTCATTGCCAGTGCCCTAACGACCAGAGGAACCTGCCAGAGGAACTGCAAAATTAACTCTGGTTCTAAATAATTAACAGGTAGGTGAATATTTTCTTCCATTAACTATTTCAGCTGGCACCCCAGCTGCAGATTCTTTCCTGCCTTTGACAGAGAGATTGTCTTTTCAGTGGCTTTGGGATGTGCCACTGCACCCCCCTGGGCAGGCAACCTGGTCTCCTGGGTTTTGTTTCATTCCAAACGGATACTCTCTTTGGAACACAGAGCTTTCCTCTCTCCTTGCCTCTGTTTCCCCTCCTGTAAAATGGCTTCCTGCTCTCTGGAGAGTGCAAGGGACCTTTGCTGATGTCTGGCAAGGGGCCACGGAGCGGGAATGATAAATGATGGAGCAGATTTCCTGCCTGTCCTCAGTCCCTGGCTCTTTTGCAAGCCCTGAGCTGTGTCCTTATTGTTCTCTTTCACCATGGGTCAGATCCAGCACAGTCCTAAGCATTTCCTGCCTCCATCCTAATCCTGCCAGTAGCTGTGGAGTGAGGATAATTAAAAAAGTGATATAAATAACCCAGTAAAAGCCACCTTTGCTGCAGTCACTGGGAACTGAGGACAGTTTATGGTTCTTAAAGGGAAGTCAGTATAATACAGGATTAGGTCCTGTTTGCTTTTCTGTCTCTAGTTCTTTCTGCCATTCTTTTTTCACCTCAGCTAGTCTCCCTCTCTCTTTCCAGGTATCTTCCACAATGACTCTTCTGTTCCAACTCTGTATGTTCCCCAGCTGGGAGGACAGTCCCAGACAAAGCATCACATTGCCAAGCAACGTGTACATGATCTGTCTGCCCAGCTCTAACTCGGTGCTGGATCAGTTATTGCTTGTCCTCCCACAGGCAGTGTATAAGCTGAATTAAAGGGTAAACTGGCTTAAAGTCTGAGCTACGTGCACGGTCTAATCCAACAGAAACGCAGCCATGTGTAGCAGAGTGCAAAAATCAAATTTGTCCTGCCAGAAGAACTGGGATTGAATTGATCTTGTAAAATGATTGTGGAATCACAGCTGCAGATAGCATCTGGAGATGCTTGTGGAGAAGGCAGGGGCTAAATATGGAATGGCAGGTCAGGTACAAACCTTGAATCCTCCTGCTACAGAACATCTTTCCAGGACAAAGCCAAGGCCTAGTTAGGGAGATACCCCCAGTGAACTGACTCTGCAGGTCTGCAGGAATGTTTGCTGGTGCTTCTGGAGGGCTACATTCACACACAAAACAAAGAAACATAGAGGAAGAACAAACTGAGTGAGCTTATAATAATAAAACAAGAATGAATGGCCCTGCTAGGACAGAACTAAACAATCACCTTGCTATCCCTTCTCCAGTGGGGAAAAAGACACAACAGCAGCACCAAAACACCAATGTCCTGGATAACTCTGCTCCAGGAACTGCTGGGGACAGGAGGTGTCTCACAGCCAGGCCTGGCTGACAGAGAACTCTGCATTTCCAAGGCTCTTGCTCTCCCCTGTCAGCCAACACACTGAGTGGAACTGGCATGGTTTGGCAGGCAGATTCTTTTTAACCCTTGTGCGGAACTGCTGGTTTAATAAAGCAGACATGTAGCTAACGTCTTCTGAATTAGTGGTTAGCATTGCAGTTCACCCTCTCTACAACATGGAGGAGAAAGGAGGAAAGAAGAAGAATCAGCGGGTTCTCCAAACTGCTGGGTTGCACTGACTTGAGGCCACCTAAAAGAAGACTGCCCAGGTTGTGTGAGCATCCCCTGCTCTTGCTTACATTTGTGCTTATAGAACCCTTCCCACTGCACTCAGATAACACCAGCTCCAGTGAGACCAGTGGAGCTAGTGCCAAATCATGCTTCTGATGAGACGTTAATGGCTTTTCGATTTCAGTGGAAACCCCACACAGCACCTAACAGAGATCAGAATTTACACCAACTCTCTCTTATGCTGGAAAATAGGAAAAAAAGCAGCACATCATTAAAACAGAATCTTCCATAATAAGCAGAGCTCTTTTGTCTGTCGACGCAGGTGACAATCTATCAGGATGTCATCTGCCTTGACAGCTGTCACCTCTCTGAGACTGAGACATTCAGAGAGTACAGTGTTTCCTGTGCTGCTCTCCCTTGTACTGCTCCCCTACGCTCATGTCCTAGTCAAAGCCTTGGCTTGGTCAAAGCCAGCTCTTATGTGCACTTGATATTCACATCTACCCATCCAGGTCTTTTGACTTCACCCTACTACATGCCTTTTGCTGCCACTGTTCACTTGAGATTGATTTGCTAGACAGATTTTTAATGCAGCAGTCATTGAGGTGGGAGTTCTGAACAGGTCCTCTTCGGATGTGATTTGGAGCAACTCCGGATGCCCATCTGCATCACCTTGTACCTCACCCCTGTCACTTCAATCTTCCACTGCATTGCTCCTCTCTCCTTCTTCTTGCCTCTTCCATGCAAATTGCAACCCTCTCTCCACACTTCTACTTATTTATTCCTTTTACAACTTCTTCCTTTCAAAGGCAAATTCCTGATTACTACTGTCCCCAGCAGGAAAAGGGGACACCAGGCCAGGCATAGAAGATTTTGCCTCCAACTCTTGCAGTGAAGTTACTCCTATATATACCAGAGCTGAACATAAAATCAAGAATTCCAATCAGGAAAGTGATCACCACCTCTGAAGGGAAGGACAGAGTGTTTACCACTGGGCCAAGACATGAAATTCCCAACCCCTCTACTAAAGAAAGGATCCTTAAACCTGCAGAAAGGGAAGCTGCTTTAGTTACTAGAGTAAAGAAGGCCCTTGACATAAATCAGACAGATTTTGCTTTCTTTGATACTGGTACAAATCCAGGATAAACACCATGTTTTCACTGGGATTACTTCACATTCACGCTGATGCAAATAGTGTCACAATTTGGTTTCTTACTGTTCGGATGAGTACCCTGCAGCAGAACATACACTGTGCACCCGCTGCTGCTGTAGTTCCTAATAAGAAACAAGTTTATTGACCAAAGATCAGTACAGCATTTTATCAATTCTTTTTGCTTGTTCTCTCTGTTCCTCTCTCCAGGTCTCATTTATAGCCAAGGGAAGGGGAAAAAACCAGCATTAGCACTTTCTGTCTACGATGAAATACCAACTTTTCTTCCCAAGCTCCCTTGTGAAGCAAGCCCTGGCTAGCTGGGTGCTTCCTCCCCTTTCGGGGAGAGTGACAAACATCTTCCTGACTATTGCATCAGGCAGAGATGTGAACTCCTTGCTGAAATCGATGGGCTGCTGGATCATTTTGGTGCTCCCAGAGAACTGCGGCTTCTGACTCTGACAGACCCTCACTGGCCTTCAGTGTGGGCTCTGGAGAGAGTCCAGAAGCATCTTTGCACTGGAGCACCTTCCAGCTTCCATTTGAAACAAATGTATGTGCTGCATACTGCAGACAATTACTCTACAAATCACCGACAGCAAAATCCAGAGCCCCGAGCCTTTTACCCCAAGAATACAGCCTCTATAGCTTAAGCTAAAGCAAAATTACTTGAGCTAACTGCCACAGTAATTCCTTCGCCTTTCCTCTGTAGGGACAGATGGATGTATCTACAGACACATGCACACTGCTTTTCAGGTTTCTGCATATGACTCCTGAGCATCCCTATTGCTTTGGTAGATCTATCATAGGGAAGACCGAGATTTTCCTTAACTATCAGTTTCACATTATCACCCTTTTCTCCTGTGTTAGATCATTTGACACTCCTTCCCACTCTGTGGGATTCCCTGATACAATCTCCTAAGTACAAACAGCTACTGCGACAACGTTAATTGGTATTTATGCTGCAAACACGGTGTAACTACACAGTCATTTGCAAGTTCCCTTAGATCAGTCATTAATGATATTTAACATTGTCAAGTTATTACATCCGTAATTGCTACACAATTCAGAGTGTTCAGGTCCCCTGATGGAAAAGCAAGCCAGAAAATTTAAACAGCTCTGTCTTTACAGAATTAGAGACCAGACTTTCCAAACTGTCGCAGTGGTAGAAAGGAGAACAGGTAGTTGTCATGCTTAGCCCTTGCCATGGACCTAAGCACACTACTTCTTCAGCTCCTTGCCTACACTATCTCTTGGCTACCAGGATGTTTTTCACAGGATTATCTAATTGCCTCCCTAATTGTGTCTTGGAAACATCTTCTAAAGATGCATCTTCAAGGTGCAGCAGTTGGAGATGGCAGCATTGCATCTTCCCTGCCAGCTCCCCCCTGCCTGCTCTCTCCATATTTGTCTCATCTGTAAGAATAAATGAGTATCTCCCGTGCATTCCATCACTCTGTGCCTGGGACTGGTACCCTCACTCCAGCGATAATGAGAATACCAGATCCCCAGAGACATGGGGAAGGTGAAACTTCGTTAGAACAAGGCAGAACTCGGTTTTCTTTTGTTGCTTCTGACTCCGCTGCATTTCTGGATTAGGAAAACGTATTTGGGGAATCATTTCTCCATTTTTCAAGCCCGCAGTGAATTTGTACAGTCTCACTAGAGACTCGAATGCCATTGTCAGTAACCAAGAGACACAACTTAATGCCTCAGAGAGCTCAGTGAAGTGCACGGAACCACTCTGGCTGCCGGCCACGGTTCTGAAAGAATAATAATGAAAAAAAATGTGCTTGCAACAGGACTGCAGACCTCAGGACATCAAAATTCTATTGATCCCAGCCCATCCTGTTCTCATTACAATCTGCTCCGCTAGTGGCATCAGGAGTTTTGATGAAATCCATCATTACTAGCAGGGTAAATACGTCTTTAGGTGGCGTAAATCAGCAGCACTCGCTATGCCAATTTCTGCCAAGTGTGACTACAGACCACTCTGGCAGTTGCTGTGTGCAGAGAAATCGTATATGGGGTCAATCCAGAAAGGCCCCAGTATGGCTGAGGCTTGCAGAGCATTTGTTTAACTGATCAGCTACACCATGCAATCAGCGTCTATTTTTCCTCTCGTAAATAGGCACTCGAGTGGAAAAAAAAGAAAAAAAGATTGTTAAATACTCATACAGAGGGTTTTAACAAACTGCAGATTTGAGAATAAAAATGCATGTACAAATAAAGCTTCCCAGCTGCTTAGGATTTTTTTTTTTTTCTTCCGGCTGAATAAATAATCACCTGTGGTTTATCGAGGAAATGGAAAACTGCTCAGAAACGGCAACTCGATAAAGTGCCAAAGAAGCCCAGCACTTTCAGGAGGAATTCCCCAAGAAACAGCGTCTGTGGGAGGCAATGAATTAAATATTTCTCTCAGTTCCTCTAGATGTGAGAGGCAACTGAAAACTGAAATTATGAAGTAAAGGAAGATGTATTTAATTAATGAAGCGAATGAAGAGACAAGAGCACGGCAGAGGGATGGTTTCCAGAGGCTTCACCGTGACATCCTAAATAAAAGATAAACAAACTGCAAGACATTACCCAATTATCTCCCCAGTAGTTCAAGTTTTAAAGCAGGTCTGCACGCTACAGATTTCCTAAAGTGCACTGCCTAAGCCACCAGAAATACTTTGGAGGAGGGATTACTACAAGAGAGGGAAGAAAAAAGCAATATGACGTTGGTTTTTTTCACACACAGGGAAATAAAACCACCTAAAGACATTGCAGGGTTTGAAGGTGAAGAACTGAGCTGGTGGCAGGGCTGGCAGCTGGTGTGCTCACCATTAAACCACCTCCATTTCTTGACTTTTTCTTAAAGCTTTAAACCATTGCCAGACTGGGAGTTATGAATCAAAGGAAGGATATGGTGGTATAATCTTTTTCAAGCCATCTTCTTGTAAGGTGGTTTCTTTTCGCTTAACATCCCTCCACGGTCTTTATTAGCAAACAAAGTGTGAAGCACTTCACATGCTCTGTGCGAATTCTTATGAAGGAGGAGAACGGCAGCGTAAGATAGATGTGTCAGCTGGGAGGTCGAGGAGATTGGCTATAAGAATTTTAAGGAGCTAATTTCAAGAAAACTGTAATCAAGGGAAGCTGAAAGGGTGGGAGAACGTCATAAAAAGAAGCAAGCTGCTTCTCTCAGCAGCAGGAACCGGGGTGATACTGTTCTCCCAGGGTCCCAGATTGGAGGCATCAATTCTGTAAGCTTTAAGGTATTACAGCAAGCCAGCTACCAGGAAGCTGCATCTTTTAGAGATTATGATTGGCTCCAGATTAAGTACCCACATAAATCCTGTCAGCTGGAAAATGGTTTGTTTGTTTTAAAAGAAAATTATGTAACCCAGAGAATCCAATCTTTTCCTTTCTCCAGCTTTTTCAGTGACAACATTTTAACAACGAAGCTGAGTTTTACAATAAGTGTAACAGGCGAAAATGAGCCACTTCTGCTAACATTAAAGCTGTAAAGGGATCAAGCTGTCCCCAAAGACCTGCTTCTCCATTACAGCAAAACCCAGCGAGCCTCCTGGACCTCCATCATTCCAGGACAGCAGAGCACTGGATAACACCCGGCACTCACACGAGCTCTCAGAAGATTCGCGTTCACGGCGAAGTTCATTTGTGTTAGAGCTCCAGTGTACTCATTAATCTGTCTCCTGTCCAGGCACAAAGTCCCACTGTTTCTGTATTGTGGTGTTAATAGCTCAAACTGATCAGCAGAGAAAATGAGCACAACTTGTCTTAAGTAAAGGTAAGGAAGCTGAAAAATATAATTCAGTTCCCTTGGTCTCCCTGAAAAAAAGGAAGGAAAATGTGAGGTTTTGGTCAAGAGGAAGGAGGCTCTCAGTATGTTCTGGCTTCCAGCCATTGCAAGAGGTAAACCAGACAGGTACAGAGAGTTAAGGAAGGAAATAAATCGTGGGGGCCAACTAATGGTGCAGTGTAACTCATATTGCATTTTCAAATCCACTGGCACAAAATACTTAAAAATACTGAGGTTACGTTTGAAGGAAGTATGGTCTTCTGGACTACCTGGAGATGCTATCAGCTCTAAAAGTCTTGCAGTCGTCTAGACTGTGTAGGACAGTGTGTAGCATTTCAGCCAGACATTGCTGCAGAGTGCCCAAGAGCCTGTGGTTAGCTCCAAGTGTGCCTTTCAGAGAGACTGCTAAGGTGAAACCCTGATTCTATCGAATCTGGTGCCAAAACGGTCAGTCATTTCAGTGGAAAACTTCTGCTTGAGTCTGGATTTCCTGACTCAAAGTAAAAGAGTTTACCCTAGTTCTCAGCTCTGCTAACTCTGGGCTATATTCTGCCTACTGAGATCAGTAAGGACAGCTCACCAGGGTGAGCACTGGGCAGATCAAAGCTTCAAGTTTCCTCATATCCTTGACAAAAAGACCCTGTCAAAAAAGAAAAGCCTCACTGTGCTCTGTTGAAGATGCACAAAGGGGAAACAAAGCTCATGCCATTCATTTTCTTGCCTGAATTTGAAAATCAGTAGTTCTCTCATCAGACATCTCTGTGTGTTGTTAAACAAGCCCCACAAGCTCCCCTTAGGTGCAAGCAAAATGCTGAAGGGCCATTGTGCTCACGTCTGCACTGCTCTGGAATGGTGAAGGTGCCCTTAGAAGAAGCAAGTTAATGTCTGTTAATATAAAATTGAAATCACAGGAACCTATCCCTTTCACCACTCTATTTTCTAGGCATCCTTCTCACTCTCCTCCTGTTCATCAGTCTCTGCACCTCTCTCTGCTTTTCTGTCCTTTCTGGTGCATAAAGGCTTTGCTCAGATGTCAAAACCCTATGTTCTTCTTCCAGTCTCCGGGAAGAAAGGCAATATAAAACAAGCTCCTTATCTCCAGCTTTGGGTTTGGTTTTTTTTCTATTTTCAAGGGTCTTTATTGTATTCCAATAGCAAATTTGAACTGACAATTACAGCCATTGACGTGCACGCAAGGTGCTTAAAACCAGCGTTACCACTGCATTAATCCAGGGGGAGACTGGAAGCTAGACAAAGGCTGCCAAAGAAAACACCTGTCAATGCATTCAGACGAGGAGGAAGCTGGGGAGAACGTGCACCTAAGCAGTAGGTGCCTTTTTCTTCCTGTTCCTCCCTTTCCAGAGCTGCAGATTTAACAGCCTCAAGTTAGAAAAACCACATATGGGATGTAAAGCGTGAAAATCCAGCTGCAGAGGTTAAACCTGTCACAATTATGATGTGAAACAGTGCTGCCTTTACAAAGAGAAAAGGATTTCCAGACAAACAGCAAGTCTACTTTATTAAACTAAACCCAAACCTGATTTCTTGACAGTCTATTTGGAATGGTCAGTGACGGTGGCAAAAGGAGGCTTCTCCTCTAAGGCAGGCAAAATTCTGCCGTTTGGAAATGTAGAAGATGAAGGCCTTTATTTTGCCTTGTGACATGGAAATTAATAAGAGTAGATGAGGTTTGCTGAATGCAAATTCCTCTAGGAGGAAGAATCAGTTATCTCCAAGAATACATTCTGCTCAGCATCCTCTGGCAACAGAGATCTGCAGAGCAATGTCAGACCAAGCAGGGGAATGGCAGTGAAGGGAAAGCCTTTCCCTTTCAGGTAATAGTTCTAGTTGGCCAGCAGTGCTCACTGCCCCAAGGTCTGCTGATGGTCTCAGGTCAGACAGACTGGTGGGCTTGGTCCTGACTCATTCCACAAAGCTACAGGCAACCACAGAAACAAGGGCATATCAACACTCTCAGGGCTGTCCCTTCTAAAAGCACTTCTGGGGTTTTGACTCAAAAGAAATGTGACGACAGAGATATGTGCTGCTCCTCCATGAGCTGAACCATCTCTGTGTGACAACAGCCTGGCACTGGAGCACAGGGGTGCAAATACTGACAGAGCAGCTCTGCTGTTCTCCAGAGAAAATATTGATTGACAGTAAGGTAAAGGACAGGCTGCATCCAGCCCACCCAACTCTGGCATGTCACCCACCATGCCTACGTTCTCCTGGCCCAACATGCAGTGTTCAAGGGCCTTGGGCCATTTATACCCCTAAAATCTAGACAGGTTGCTGAATGATGCTAAGGAGCAGTGAAGAGGCTGCGTGTCCCTCCCCGAGGGCAGGTGGCTGCCGTGGCACCGGTTCAAAGGCTATTCACACACCCACCCTGGCAACCAAAGTCACTGCTTGCTGCCTTCACAAAATCAACATCGTGAGGTTGAATTAGCCACGCACTGGCACCGGGATCCTAATTGTTCTCAAACAGACACTGTAAAAAAAGTCTAATTAGCACACCTCTCCAAATGGGAGCTGATGGCACCTAGGATGGTTTTGCATTGGCGACACACGGTAATGAAGGATTAGCTATGTTCATCTGCTACCTCTGGGACACTTTTCTTTCTACTGTGTTTCGTTGGTTTTGCAGTAGAGGTTTTAAACAAACACAGGAAAACGAGAAGGAAAACGCAGGCTGATAAACTGCACGAGACACAGTATCTAGATCAGAGCCCTGGGAATGCAATTCCGAGGAGAACACTGAACTAACACAGGACTGCAGAGCTCTGAATCCACTCTGATCCCCACGTACTAACACAGGACTGCAGAGCTCTGAATCCACTCTGATCCCCACGTACTAACACGGGACTGCAGAGCTCTGAATCCGCTCTGATCCCCGCGTGCTGCCAGCAGAGCCGTGCGGCCGTTGGCAGATGTGCAGAGAGGTGCAGCCCGCAGCACGCTGACCCCTGCACACCCCGTCCCACCTGCAGCAATCCACAGACCCCCCCAAAGCCCACACCCCATCAACCCAGGACACGTTTGCTGCGACGCTGCAGATGTCGGGTCACACGTCGGGCTGTTCGCAACTCGGCCGCGTGAGTCAGAGGGGGGGAGGAGTGTGACTGGCACCCCAGAGCATCGCTCAGGAGGTTGGGGTGGGGTGCAGGGAAGAGGCTGCAATGGGAGAGAGTCAGGCAACACCAGTCTTCTCCCAGCACAGGGAATATTGCCCCATGGAAGGCAGAACATCAGCATGCTGAGGGACGCCTGGAATCCTGGACACACTGTTCCTCCTCCCAGCCCTACCGGGTACCAGACGTAGCAAGCCTGTGAACTGTTGAGCTTGTGTGGTGACCTCTACAGTTACCAGCAGCCACTGAATGCATTATTAATGCCTCTGCCTGGGCCAAGAACTGACCCTGCTCCCAGCCAGGGCCAAGGCCCATTAATTATGTAGTGCGAATTAATGCAAGCCGAGTGAACACAGAAACAGAATACTTTGCCAATGGGCCAGTGATCAGATGCCCTGAAGATGGAGTAACTTGTGGAAACATGAGCATGTAACACCTTCATCACCCTGAGCACGTGAATAACTGGTGGAGCACTTGCCAGCATTGCCATCTCCAGTTCACCTGGAATCTGATCCATTATCTACGGTGAAAGCAGAAGCACGGGGTACAAGAGGGAGCGTAGCCCCCTCCCAAACCTACCTGCCATTCCATTGCCACTTTTGTCTGAGCCAACCAGACCTATGCAAACAGAAGGAAGCCAATTAGCACATGATGTGAATGGTTCAGTGGAAAGTTATTATTTAAAAACTAGTTAAGATGATTAGGGGGCAGTTTAATTAAAACATCAACTTAAGCACAAAATGAATGGAGTAGCTTTCAAGCCCAGTAGGATGCACAGCTAGATTCCCCTGGGAGGCTGCTAATTAGTGTTTGTAGTGGCTGTAAATAATAAATAAAAATAATAATATTGTTGTAAGCCTTAGTAATATTAGGAGATTGGTTCCTTCCTGTCCAGTGCATGCCCACTGCTCCATCCCTACTGCATGTCCAGATGGTTTGAATCAGAGCATCTGCAGGTTATTAGAAAGTTAGAAAGCTGTAGTAACTCAGAAGAAGCTTTTGAAGGCCTATTTCTATTTAATCCAACTGTCCTTGATGGCAGAGAGAACTCCACTGGCATTCCCACAGCACTCGGCTGGCCACACTGCAGCTTTGCTGGTTTCTGCTGCTCATCCGTTCTCGTACAAGGACCACTGCTATGAACAGGTTGTTTATGATCAGGAATCAAAAGAAAGCCTTCTGTTTTTCTTATTCTGAAATGAGAAGTGATATTGCCTAGGAAAAGTTGTTCCAGGGTACAGAGCTGCAAAGTCCTGGTGCTCAACTAAAAGAGCTACAGAACCCAATGCAGAACTCAAGCCCATTTCTCATCCTGTGCACCAGGATCTCCCCAGATGGAGAGGGAGAGAATTTGTTCCCTTTTAAAAGGTGTGCAGAGCCCCTGCTGTACCATTGCAAAGGGTCTGATTCCAAGTTCAATGACACTGGTGGTGAGCAGGAGCATCTCTTGCTCCTTCACGCACTGCTGCAGGCAACACCACTGGGAGTGACAGTGCCAGAAAAAAGGGGAAAAGGTGAGACAACTGCAGCATTGCAGGGGGGCCATGATGGTGATTCCTGCATTTAAACAGCTAAACCAGAATTCTCCAACAACTACAGAAGGAGATGCTCCTTCTCACACAGAAGATAATTGCTGGGGCTGCTAGCACAAGAAGGGAAGGGCTGTGCAGTAGAGGAGATGGTGCTTCCAGCAGTATCTGTGGGGCCGTGAGGAACACAAGTGCCAATGTTTTTTCAGCTGAACAGAGCAGAGCTGTGTTATCTAATTCCTGAGCTATAGATTCTGAGTTGCTCAAGGGGAGGGGAATGCATTAATTACTTATGAATCAATTGATCTGCTGCTATTTCAGGAACATCTATCTACTGGTTCTGTAATAGAGATGATTCCCAAACAGCAGCTTAACACAAGTCATCCTTCAGCCCCAGCTCCCTGAAGAAAAGCAGGGCAAGGGCCTGCAGTCCAGGGAACTTCCAGGATGCAGGGCAACCTCCTGCCAGGTGCAGGCCTTGTCTGTTCTTCACCTTGTTCTTGTATCCTGGTTTATAGCAGCACGAAGCAGTTGTGAACTGTCACCGCTGGGAGTAAGCCTGTGTTGCAACTATCTCACCCTGCTAAAAAGGGGGAAAGCAGGTAAAAAGCGATAAAGAAATGGGTGCAGGGGCTGTTCCCCTTGGTGGGATACATTCCAGAGTGTCACTGTCAACATTACAGGGAAGGAAGGTGATCTCTCCTCTCTTTCTGGTCACAGACGTGGGAAAATACACCCACTTCTGGTATGGGCAGAAGCAAGGACACAGACCCTCCTCTGGCAGCCAGCACACGTTACCGAAACGCTCAGCACTTCCCCACTTTGTAGTGTGGCAGACAGCTATAGGACTGTAGAAAAAAACCAAATAGGTATTTTCTAATCTTTTTGCAACGCTTTTGAGCAGACTCTGTGTTTGGTCCCTTGCATTTCACACTGGCAATAATATTGTATTTCGAAATGCATAAGTCAGTACTTTTCCCATCAGCGTCCCCTGTGGCTTCCTCCCAGTTTCATCTCCCATATGAGCTGCAAGTGCATTAAAGTGTTGAGATTGAAATTTCTGAGAAAAAAAATAATCTGTAAACAAGATTCCTGGCATGCAGTAGATGACACTCTGCTCAGTCACGAGCCTGGACCACTATGACAGAGTGTAAAACCACTCCTTCAGTTCCATCTAGACCCTTGCAAAGCCACAGTTCAGTCTGGGCGGTTGCTAGATTTCCTACAAATACACAGCATCTCATAAAGGACAAAAGGATATTTTTTTTTCAGCTTATCACCCTAGACCAGACCCTCAGCAGCTCTAAGTCTGCACATGAATGGCCCGTTGCCAGTTTATATCCACCACTACCTATGTACAGTGGATCTGGTGGATCCTGAATGCTGGACTCTGTGTATTCTGCATTGGAAGCATAAACAGATTTCTGAGACATCATCACTGAAACATTCCGGCCCTGTAAGTGACCCTTTCCATCACCACACAGTAAACAAAGCCTCCCTCTGCAAAGGAACTGTGCCCCTGCACAGTTGAAGTCAAGGATGAACTCTGATTCAGCTCCTCTGGGTTGAGAATCAGGCCTAAATCAGCATGAGAAAGTGAGAAATATCCACGATGTGCTCTCGGGCTACGTCACCTCGCACCTGCAAGATGCCAGGAACTGAACCATCAATGGATTAAAAGCTGTGTGAATACTGCCTGGAGATCCTAGTCTGGAAAACGAAGGCAGAAGTTTCCATTTTGCTTGGCACTTTGTCTCTAAAAGGTGCTGAAGTATTTCTGGCATTCTCTGAATGTATTTCTCTGCTCTGAAAGAAGCTCAGAGGCAATTTAGTTTTACAGGAGTAGCTTCTTTTGTAGACACAGGGAAGGCAACAGGAATACCACTCGTCAAAGTCTGTTACTCAGTGTAACTGGAGCACAATTATCTGCCAGCACAACATTTCTGTCTTCAGCTTCTCTCCTAAATGATTAAGTTCTTTGTCAGTCATCAATTCTCCCGGTGTAAGGAGGGTCAGAAGGTAACGCGTGCTCAAATAAGATTTGGGGGGTACCTTTATAGGAAAGAATTTGCCCGTCGTGGTCAAAACCTGCAAGGAATGCTTTCCAGTGGCTTTCTTGCTAATAACAATCTGTCAACACTTATCAAACTTGTATCTAATCATCTCATCTGTGCCGTCTTTTGTTTTAGCAAAACATCAAAGTAGAGGATATTAGAAAACACCTTGCACAGACCTTTTCAGCAACAGATATTGAAGCTTTTTATGCGGGAAGGTTGTATCGTTAGAGCCATTTTATAAACAGGAAAATGAAAGCACAGAGAGATTAAGCCACTTGCTTAAAGTATTAGAGCAGATTACTGGCCAAACCAGAAACAAACTCAAGTGCCTTGAGTGTTACCCCAATGCCCTGGATGATATTAGCTAAAGATTAGCTCTTCACCGCTGAACACAACCCCCTCTCAGCTGGCCCTGTGTATTAGGAGCATTACAGATGTTACATGGTGTTTCAGGACAGAGGTGACCTAGATGTTGTCTCTCATTTGAGTTATCCAACTCAAACTCCTAGCCCACGGTACGAAGCTGGTTAACACCTGCCTTCAGGCTCGATCAGGACAGTGACAGTACCTGATTTCACCAAGCTGGGGCTTCTAGCTGACTCCCAGCCATCCAAGCAAAGCAAGGGCTCCCAGCCAGGAGCTGCATTACTCTGCCCTCGTGCCCAGTGAGCAGCAGCGTGTTCAGAAAGCCCCGTTTGGAGAGATAGGCAGGGGAGCAGCTGTGATAAGGGGCAGGGGACCGATGGGACAAGCGGTCGGCACACGCTGAGCAGCTGCGGCTCCGCTCCGGAGAGGGGCCACCAGCTATGCACCCAGAGCTGGCAAAGCACTGGGCAGAGGGCCTGGGGCAGAGGGCCTGGGGCAGAGGCTGGCATTAGCCTGCTTTGGGCAAGGACAGAAGGGACAGCGCTGGTGGCAGAGTGAAAAGGGCTTGGCCTCGATCTCTCTGCTGTCTGAAGTGGCCCTGTAGGAAAGCAGCAGGATCAGAGGCTTAATAAAAGCACAGTGCCTTGTGGCCTATAGCTGCTGACAGAATTGCTCCAGCTTTGCCCACAGGGGTTTGCTGGGCAGGCCCAAGGTGTGTGTGTGAAACTGGGGCTCAGCGGAGCCCTCCAAGGCCGCGTGTCACTGACCGTGTCGAGCGGCTCCTGCTCAAGAGGAGCAGAGGCTGGAGGGGAAGCAAAGGAACTCATCACTGGGGATCTAAATGAATCCGAATTGCATTTGCATTTCATTTCGATTTAATAAGATAGTTATTGTTTGTTAATTACGTGCCAATTGATTACCAGCAGCAACATATTTATTGAAGAGGAATAATTCAGCTGAAGATGAACATCCTACTCGTCTAAATTGAGTTAAGCAGATTCAGAGTGATGTGGTGTCACGGGGCATGTATCTCCAGTGTGATACATGTGCTTTAGGAAAAATGTCTACAACCTGGAAGAAAAGCTGCCCGGTTCCACAGCAACCTGTGCCCAGAAGGAGGTATCACCCGTGAAGGACTCGTGTGTAAGATGCTGGAAGCTCATGTGTGAGCTCAGAAGAGATGTACACACCAACACAGACAAATGTACACATAAATGGAAAAATACACAGAAACTCACTTCCAAAACTGGAAGCTGAAATCATGAGAGCCATTGCTCCCATCCCATCCATCTCAAGTTCTCACTTCTGTTAAGATTCCACGGAGAACTGAAAAAGCTGGAGGTCTGGCAAAGGTCCCTCCCACAAGAGGTGAAGGAAAGGCACAGTTTGCAGCTCATGCCAGTTCTGGAAAGGAGATGTGGGGTATGTGGGGATGGGGGGAAATTAAATCCCATTTGATGAATATGAGAAACTAAATGATCCTCTTCATGATGGTCTTTGCACACAAGCAGCTGCAAATCAGAGGACTGCTCCAGCCGGGAAATGTCAATTGTATGGAAATGTCATCTTCATTGCAGAGCTCTCCTGGGGCTGCTGGAAACTGCAACTCAACTGCATTAATTTCCATCCCCCTTTCTCTATCTCACTTTCTCTTTTATTTTTCAATCTTTTAACCTTTATAGGAAAAAAACCCCCCAAAACGACCATCTTTTCTGCATTCAGTAAAATTTCGAAGCTAAAATTGTGCAGAAAGGTTAAAGAGCTCCAATTAGAAAGGTCACTCCAGGATCAGTGTGCAGCTGGATTCACATGCTGCCTGCTGTTCAGAAAGTTCAAGATAGCCCTGAATAGTTTCCCATGCTGGGGCCGACACCTCCAGCTTTTTCAGTCCCAACAAAAATAAACTTTCAGTCCTTGCTTTTCCAATAGTGCAAAGGCTCACGGATCTCAGGAGATTTTCCACAGGGAAGAGCGTAGCTTGAGTTCAAATTGAAGAGCAGATCAAGAGGAAGACAAGATGTACACAGCCAAAGGCAGCTCCCAAAGGGAGGCCAATGCACTCTTGGAGGTGAGTGTCTCCAGACCAACAAAACTGGCAACCTGGAGCTCGTAACGCTTTCAAAGCATGAGACAGAGTTCACTTGTGGGCTTATCTAACCTCACTGTCTAGCCTCCCATTTTCCACTTCTCGCACTCTCCAGTTCTTTGCCCCTCCCCTAAAGTCTAACTTGTTTCATAGGAAAACAGATTAATATATTCCCCAGTGCTGAAAAGAGGGAGGAACAACAAGGTGCACAGGGGGGACAGACGTATGGCTGGTCAGGAGAGAGGGATTATGTGAATTACAATTGATTTTCCACCGTTAATGAACCATGAAGTGCTTGTGATTGCATCTTGAAGAGATTTATAATTATTCATCGAATCTCAGAAGATAATTAAACTTCATTAAACACAGACATGACAAGCTTGCATAGCAAAGAATAAACCCCAGAGCAGGTTCCTGATAGAAGAGAGAGATACTGTGTTGGGAGATGATAAGGAGAACCAGGGGAAATAAAAGAGGGTTCTTCACTAAAAAAACAGCTTTTGTCCAGCCAAGAAACTGCTGCCCTCAATGTGGTTTTTTCACCTCTTTTCCCTTTGTTTTTAAAGGTTCTTTGCTTTGCCTTTCACACATCAGAATCACACCACCGCCTCTGCCTGACATTAAGAGTGCCTTATGTAATGCACTTACCTATTCCGAGGCAGCTGCCGTGTGAAAATGTTACAGTGTTTTGGAGCCAGTGGGGACGGGTCCTTCCGCGTGTTTACCAAAGCGGCTGCGAGGTACAAAATACAGATTGTGGCAGGAACTGGGGAGAAGCAGAGGGAGGCTGGAGCAGGGAGATGCAGTTCATCACCACAAGGATCAGAGGTCCCAAACAGTTCCGCATTGGAGGTATCAGTGCTGCTTGTGACCGTGTGAAAATTTAGCCCACGTAATCCATATTCTAGAGATTTATTAGGATACAATGGGACAGAAACCACAGACTATGTGATATGTTCAATACTGGTGTAAATTATACCCTAGCTGGATACAAAGCATTTGACACCAGGTAAGCAGAATCTAAGGGTATTGCTGAAAAGAAACTCACTCATCAAAGAAGGAACCCACTGGAGAAAGAAAAAGCTAATAATAACGTGCACTGCTGAGGATCAAAGGAATCTTGGCCGGCTAATAGTGGTAACCAAAGCCATTAATCCAGAATTGGATTTGTTCAAAATGTTATTACTGTGCTATCGGGAGCTGTGAGCGATTACAGTGCCCCAGCTCAGGTAAATGTTTGCAGCCAGAAACACAGTCACCACTTATTGGAGCCCTGTCTTCTGCTCCTACATGATTTGCTCTTCGTAAGCCCCAACCCCCCTGATGTCTTGGCTTGGGGTGATCTCACCGGCTTTTGCATTTACACTGAATTTCCTGAGATATGTGGAATGAAGGACAATCTGACCTTCTGTTTTCTCCAGCCCCCTTTATGCTGTAGCTGCTTGACTACCAAGGGTCATCCAGCACTGAGCTCAGGCTGTTGGGACACCACTACTTCTGCAGATCAAAGGGTTAGTGCTCAGAAAGCAAGAAGGGGTTGTATTTCCAGGAGAAGTCAGCCCAGAGAAAAGGACAGGAGTCTCAGACTTGCCCAGTATACTTTTTTCTCCCTCTCAAAGGGCTCTCTCTCCATTATTGCCCTCCTAGAACTGAACATCAAGAGCTTTCCGTCCTGAGGCGGTTTGATTTTATTAAGAATTGGAAATGTTGACAAGAAGTTAAAAAGCACCCAGAGAAGATGCTTCTCCCACCAGGCTGACATAACTCTGCTGAGCACACACGCTCTGCAGAGCACAGCGCGCCCGGGACGAGCCAATACGGTTTGCGCTGTATTTCTGGCGTGAACATCTCTTTCCCCTCCACACCCAGGGGAGCAGCCGAGCCCTACAGCTACATCTCTCTCATCTCTCCTTCATTTTCTATTCCAGCCTGACTTAACACCTCCTCTTTCCCTCGCCTCAGATAGGTTTTAGAGATACACGGGTCTTCCCTAGCATGGTGTGACTTCAATCAAAATGCCGTGGCTAGCATTTCACTACAGCAACATCACCTGAGAGGCACGGTACGCACCGACCAGCACAAGTATAGGTGTGGACAAAATGAAGGGTAAAGAGGCAGACACACAAGTGGACCTTAATCAGCCGAGAGCTGTTACTTATTTTTTCCCCTGGACAAAGTCTTTGTGCAAAGCCCAGAGCCTTTGGCATAAAGAGAAGGATTCAGGTCTATCAGGCCTGGTGTCTAATTGGTACATTTTAACTAGTGAAAAGTCCTTCATATAACTTCATCGGCTTAATAATTTTGTCAGCCAATTAAGCTAAAGTGATGTAATAAAGGAGCAAACCCGTTTTACTGTAGATACCCAGAGTACTTGCTCCAATTTAATTGAATTCATTTAAAATCAGTTTCAGAAAAGCTGTGCAAAGCTCGTGGAGGGATCGCCAGTTGTTGCGGAGAACAGAAAGGCTGAAGGGAGACTTGTCTCCACCCAAGCCCCTCGCTGTCTTGTTCTGCAATGAATCACCCAGCCCAGCCTGGCCGTGCAGGAGGCTTCCGAAGGCAGCGTTGACTCTGGCGCTCGCTCCTCTGCTGTAGCACCATGTGTTTTACAGCATTGTCAAACATAATGATTCCTACCCTGGAGAGAAATTGGGTCCTGTTTTATACTTTATTGCCTCAGAAAGGACATTTTTTACTTTCCACAGTCCACAGTTGGCAGCAACAGCCCCATAAATCTTGCCAAATGCTTTTCGGTGATATATTGTCCGGTGAGATGTCTGTGAGGCCGGGGCCAGCGTGGAGTAAACAAGTTAATGGCCTCCTGATCCGTGTCCGAAGAGGGAGCGCGGCAGGAATAAAGGGAGCTGCAAAGCCGCTGCAGGCAAACCTCAGAAGCTGGGGGGTGAGCTAAGAGACCACTGCGAGTTGGTTTCCCACACTTTGTCCAGAAGAACGTGCAAGTTGCAAAGCTTCCTGGCCGCCAGGAAAGGGGCCCTTACCCCACGAAGCTCACCGAGCCGCGGTGCTGGCTTAGGCTGGCACTCCTTCTGCCTGCTGGAAGAGCTCTGGCTGCTTCTGACAGGGTGTGATTGTGGGGAAACCCACGGGAGCCCCGCTGCACGCCAGCAGAGCTCATGGAAGCTGGGATGAAGGAAAACTGGAAGGAAGGGAAAAGCAGAAACGTACTTGTGCTGGTGAAGGCAGCTGCACAGAAGGAGATTTCAGAGCTGAAGGGGCAGAAGGCGCTGGAGCGCGCAGCGTGGGCACAGTGCACGTGCTCTCTGCTGGGAGAGTGAGATTGTTAGGTGGAACTGTGTTGGACATGGTTCTAAGCAGTCCCCATCAAGCAGATGAAGATATTTGTAGATGCAGCTTGGTACTTGTTTCTAACTTCAAGTAGACAGCCATGGAAGGGAAGATGCTTGTTGTAGCAATATGGGAGCATCAAGATGTGCACTGTACATGTGTCAGTTGGGCCAGGGGTCAGGGTGTAAGTAGGTGATGTGCTCTACTCCTGCATTAACACATGTACCTACTGATACACATGGCTGTCCTTGAGCCAAGGCCCCATATCTAATACACTTGTCCTTTGCAGGTGATGCCAGAGCCTCTGCCTGAGAAAAAGAGATGTTCAGCTTGATTCCTCTGGGCAGCTAATGAGCCGCTTCCCTCCCCTCCGTCTTTGTCCCTCTGCTCCTCCCTGAGCTCTGACAGCACTTTGAGTGTAATGAAGAGATAATGCCATAATGATTTGATATGTTACACTCAGCCCAGTCATAATGCCTTGAAACAACTAGCTGCCACTGTGCCACTCTAGCAACTCAGCTGGCCACGTCCAGCTAATGCAAAGCCCTGTCTGCCTTTCTAGGCACGGGGCCCATTCAATGGACCTTCATCATGCAAAAAAAGAACCAAATCCCCCAGTGCCAGATATCCCAAGCTTTACTGCCCCACACTTTTCCTCCAGCCATGGGGCAGAAATGCAGTCCTACATATACAGCCAGTACCAGTCACTATGGTTGGCCGTGATTCCTTATGAGCTGAAAATTCTCCCGAGGCCTCAAGAACAAAAATACTGCTAGCCCTGGCTGGAAGCATAATGAACAGGAAGAAAGATTGATTGCTATGGCTGTAATTAAGTGAGAGGCTTTGATAGCCTCATAAGCTGCAAGAGCCAAACCAGAGTCCTGATGTGGAATTGGAGTGGCACAGGCTCCCTCTGTGCACCCTGCCACCTTCTCCTGTTAGGGACAGTGCTTTAGGATTCTGAGCACGCAGCTGCCCTGCTCCAGGCTTTACAGGCTGCAAGTCATTTTAAGGGGAAATGGAAGAAATGAGCTTCTCCTAGATGAGTGTGACAGGAGGCTCAGGGACTGATGACATGTGAGAAAGAGCAGGGACCGGCAAGCTGCCTCCCACCCTGTGCCTCACCTCCCACCCTGTGCCTCACCTCCCACCCTGTGCCTCACCTGATCCTAAGGTGTCTCTCCACATTAAGTATAGCACTGCATCCATTTATCGTTTGTGAACAGAGTCTCATAGCCAGGGCAGGAGGGTATGGGGAGTGGAGGCGGAAGAAGAGAATAATTATCCACCGAGGACTAAAATCCAATGAGATTTACACCCTTCCTCAGCCATAAATATTGCCGAGAGCTCTCGAGATAAACACACTTGCTCAGAGGAAGCAAATGCTGCCTGCTGGCCTACAGATGCTCAGCCTCCCCTGCGTGCTGGTTCCCTGAGGATAAACCAGTTCCCAAAGGGGATGCAGCTCTCTCCATCCCACTCCTCTCCCATCTGCACACAGGAATGATGTCTTGGGTTGATATCTCTTTCACAGTAGGAGCGGTGTCCTGAGGGGGCCAAGGCTCAGTCTTTTCTCACAGTGTGGCTAGCTGAGGCTAGTGCTCTGCCTGCCAGTCCCCTCCCATTTTGCAGCACAGCCACCCCAGTATGTTCTCACGGGATGGGTTAGGCTGCCACGCCATCCCTCTCCCTCAGCTCCTCCTCTCAGCTCAGCTTGCCACATGTGCTGTGTCTCTGCTGGAGTGGCTTCTTGTGACAACAGAAAACCAGGACCCTGGGGTACATGTCAAAAAGCAGCTTGGCAAAGGTCTCACAGTTCATCCCAGCAACTTCCTTCAGGAGCCTCTCTGCCCTCTCCCCCAGAGCCGATGTTCTGGCTCCAGTAATGACCAGCCCTTGCAGTAAACACTCTCTGGAAGCTGTGACCCTTGTTTTCCTGCAGCTCATGGGAAATACTCGGGTCATGGGAAACAAAATTTGTGCCACCCTTGAGCTTTTGCTGAACTCAGGATAAACTCAAGCCCGACAGAGCCTTTCTTATCCCTCTGAGTTTGCAGTCGGCCCCACACGGCCATTAATGCACTTTGCCCTCCTCCGCTTCAATCCCACCCAGAAACAGAAACCTCCTCAGCCCATCCCACCCTTCACTCTTAGCACACAATCTCCCTTCCTCAGATCTGTCCACGGCTGCTGCCCTCTATTCCACTATCACATTTTCACCTAGTCTTTCCAGTATGTGCATGTTAAATGTATTTTCTTCTTAGAAGTGATTAAAGAAATAACCAGGAATATCCTCCTACTTTACAAGTTCCATGAGAGGTGATAACTCCTCACAGTGAGGTGGGGAAAGAGAGGAAAGGAGAACTTTTTGACGCCACTCCTAGCTCTGGCACTAGCGTCTCCTGTATACCGAGCTACTTCTGAAGGCTGCCTCAGTTTCCCCACAGAGACGCTCTGAGACTTAATCATCTGACATACATAAAAACCTGAGCTCTTTAGATGAGAGGAGCTAGACAAGGACACACTCATATGGTGACACGATGTCTTTGAGCTTCCTAGTAAGCAGACAACAGCCCAACCAGGTCCTGTCTTAACCGATGTCTGAGCCAGGCCAGAGGACTCACCTGTATCATCTTAACTTCCCAGCACCTCTTCTCCAGTGTGTCTGCAGGACCCTCCCTTGACCAGGATCTCCGACCCCAGCACAACCCCACTTCAATCTTTGTCCATCACACGTTGCTGGCCTTGAAACTCCGAGCACCGGGGGTGACGGACGTATCTGGAGTGACAGACTACCCGAGTCAGCAGAATGCAGCCCGTTGCCATGGCGATTCCAGCCTCCTTTTCAAGCGTCTGTGCAGCTCGGGGGACCGTGGCCAGCTCCCACTGCGAGAAATCTTTGTGAAAGAGTCCCGTGGAGAGTTGGTTTTGTATCCCACAATTGCTCTTTGCTCCCCGGCCCAATTATGTGTTCTAGCAGGAAAGGCTGGCCCGCGGCTTGGCTCGGGATGACGTCAAGGTGCATTGTCTCACAGATAAGCCTGCAACCAAGGACAAGATTTGCTAGCACAAAAACTCGGCAGGAGGATTTCAGATTTTTTTTTCAATAATATTGGAAGAGATCCATTTCCACCACCATGCCACAGGGTGCCACCGGGTGATGCCACTCAAAAGTATGCTTTGGGGAGACCCGCTTATCGGAGCGTGCCTAAATTGGATCTCGGAGGCTTATTTACTTGTCCTTTACATTGCTAGGCTTTTTCTGGATGTTGACAAAGCATTGTCACAGGTGTGACATGCAAATGAGTAAAATAAACCCAAACATTAGGCCAGAGGGGTGCTGATGGAAAATTCCTGCAAATAAAGCAACTTTTTTGGCTACAGCATATTTTGTAACCAGGGAAAATGCCAGCAGAGCATGGGAGTCATTTACTTTCGTTTCCTGTCACGTGTGCCCATCACCCCTTAAAACACATATGCAGTACTGTGACCAAAACTATTTCTTTCCATGCACCAATTCATGACATCGTGTGTCAGCTTTGTGTGCTGCATATGCCCTGCTGTGTGCTCAGACAGCCCTGCGTGTACGCCCAGCACTGTGGCTGTACATCACAGAATCACAGAATGGCAGGGGTGGGAAGGGACCTCTGCAGATCACCGAGTCCAACCCCCCTGCCAAAGCAGGGTCACCTACAGCAGGTCACACAGGAACGTGTCCAGGTGGGTTTGGAATGTCTCCAGAGAAGGAGACTCCACAACCTCCCTGGGCAGCCAGGGCCAGGCTCTGTCACCCTCACTGTTTCTCCTTATGTTTACCTGAAACCTCCCATGTTCCAGCTTGCACCCATTGCCCCTTGTCCTATCACTGGATATCACTGAGCAGAGCCTGGCTCCATCCTCCTGACACTTGTCCTTTACGTATTTATAAACATTAATGAGGCCACCCCTCAGTCTCCTCTTCTCCAAGCTAAAGAGCCCCAGCTCCCTCAGCCTTTCCTCAGCAGGGAGATGTTCCACTCCATCATCCCTGTGGCTACGCGCTGGACTCTTTCCAGCAGTTCCCTGTCCTTCTTCAACTGAGGGCCCCAGGACTGGACACAATATCCCAGACGTGGCCTCACCAGGGCAGAGTAGAGGGGGAGGAGGACCTCTCTGGACCTACTAACCACTCCCCTTCTAATACACGCCAGGATGGATATATGTGTGGTACTCATCAGGGTATAGACACAATGCCAGTGAAAGGAGATTACATTCCCTTCAAAGGTGTAATCACTTATCAGAAAGTTTTGTCTGGTCTAATTCCCTGCACTGTTTCCCCCATGGAATGACTTTGCATCTCCAAGCTTTTTTTTCCCAATTGCATCGATCTTTTTGGTTCTTATGAAAAAAACAGGTATTTAAGTGAGGCAGCTGCTGGTGGAAGCTCCTGCTGTAGGAGCCAGGTAATGAGCACTAGGAGCATGTTTGAGCTATCAAAGCTCCAGACAGCTTCATTAGCCAAACAAAGGCCACGCTGTACAAAGAGGTAGGGGGTGTGATGTAGAAGAGCTCTAGCCTGAGACTGAAGGACACAGTTCTTCATTACTGTACATGCAAGCCCTCTGGGAGTGGCCACTTGTTCAAAGCGTTGTGATAATAAGCTCTCCGAGGCTGTCATCTTTGTGATGTCCAAAGCACAGACACTTGACTTCCTCCCCCAACAAAAGCCCGTGACATAACACCCTCAAGACTTTCCTTTTAGGCTTCATTCCAGAAGCCCTAAAAGACACTTGAAAGTCTAGCTCAACATGCCTGCTTTCTCGTACAGTTTCTTACACCACAGTTAAGCAACTATCAAACACTGCTGTAAAGGATGACTGATGACTTTTCATCATCAGTGCCCAAAGCTCTCCCCAAAGGGCACTGCACCCAAGAGATACTGGTTGAGGATACCCCCTCAGACCCATGGTTTATGATACGAAATTCCCCTGCCTAGCAGTTCAAAAAGTTCCTTCTGAACTTAGCCGTGGAAATCTCTCACCATCCAAAGAGCCTCCTCAGAGAAGAAAGAGATTTACTTCCTGCTTGTCTTTCCTGAAGCCTTTTTCCAGTGAACTTTAATGATGACAAACATGACAAGCACTGTGAAACCCAGCAAGTGCACTATTTCTTTTCCTCTTCCCACTATTGCCAGTATAAATATCACCCTGAGTCCTGGAGGCTAAATACCAAGTTAAAGTAATGCTCTCTTTGGTCTGGGCATCTGGGTTCTTCAGAGATCACAAGAAATCTGTGACGGTGGGTGAGAAGGAGGGAGGAAGTTAGATCCAGGGACACCAACAGGAAATATTTCAGCACTGAATTTCACACTCCCTCCCATGATTTCAGTGAACACTTAGGATGCACCCCACGGGGTCACCATGAAGACAGATCATCCCGTCCCACTCTCTTGAACATCTCTGTAGCTCTCAGGAGGACCTTGTTTGTTCTTCCTCCCCTCACTCCCACTCCTCTCTGCTGCAGTGCTTATCTGGGATATTCCACAGGAAACAATTCTGGGAGAGAGGCACAAAATTTAATCAAAAGCTGCATCAATGAGCAATCTGTTTCACTGTCAGCCAGGATGAGACTTGAGCAGATGAGAAAGGCTTGAGCTGGGGGACAAGCAGCACTAAAGGGAGTTATGTTCAGGATTCACATGCAAGTCTCAGCAGATGGAAAATCAAATACCACAAAAATCTTCCTGAAACTAAACTCCCTGTCTAAAAAAATTCAGCTTGGGTCAATCAATAGATTTCGTCGCAATAATTTTAAGCCAATGTATTTTATGTCAACCTTTAAAAGATGTATTTACTTTTTTTTCTGGTACATTAATTTCTTGTTTGAACGCATACATTTTAAAAGAAAAAAAAATATTTTCAACAATTTATAGATGTTTTTGATTAAGAAATCCTGTTTGCTCTTTTTCCTGCAAACTGGGACATCTTTCCTCCACACTACCACTCTGCTATGGGGAAGGGATTAGGGGTCTCCAAACTAGAGCTTCAAACCTCCATGCAAACCCTCCTGCAGTCCTCAGAGGATGTGAACATATGGCGAGTCCCTTGGAGGCATGCAGACAGGGGCACAACAGTTTCATCTCATCATTTCTTTCCTCGAAAGAGCTTGGAGCATGGGACTCTGCTCATGGGTTTCCAGACAGCTAGGGCTCAGCACCCCAAAAGGACTACACGGTCTTTTCTATCACAACAGAGAAAGTCCACACGAGCAGCTTCTCTCTCGTGACCTTCCTGTTGGCATCCTGGACTCCAATCCAAACACCTGCAGCTCCATGAAACTGCTTTAAGATCCCCATGAACTAATCTCCAGCCTCATTTTCCTTTTCCTCCCTTTCTCCCTGGTTGCGAGGCCTTCTTTACAAGTGACCTTCAGCACCAGCTTTGCTGGGGAAGTGTTTTAGAACCAAATCACTGATCTCTTTCTTTCAGCTCCTCCCTCTCACTGAAGGCAGCGATAGCAGCCCTGGAGTGACCATCTGAAGCAGCACATGGTGAACACGTTACACTGGGAGACAGAGCAGAAAGCCATCCTCTACCACAGTCCAACATGAAGGGGCCAGACTGTTCTTGAAGAGATGCCAAAGCAATTGTACAATTTATTCCAAGGGTATGGATGAGTCAGGTTTAGACCAGCCAGGAAACAGCTCTTAAGGAATTGGGGACTCTACTGAGAACAGACGGAGGCAGCTGGAAAAAAACAAGGGGCAGGTGCGTGCTTGGAAGACAGGATCACTCTGGCACATGGGCAAAGCAGAAAGGAGATGACAATATGGACCTCGTTGTTATGAGCTAGGTTAAATCTCCCTGGAACCAGTGAGAAGAGCAGCTTTCTGAGTCGGGCTAAACTGAAGAACACTTACAGGTCTCCGTTTGGTACAAACTGAAGCAATGGAAGTTATCGTTGGAAACAGAAGGACAAGGGTTGATCTGAGGTGAGCTATGAGACAGAGCTGTGAGCTTTGCTGTAGACTAATGGCTGAAGGTGCATTTAGTGTGGGTGTCTGCGTGTGTGTGTGAAAGAAAAAGAGAAGATGAAGAAGAAAAAATAATCAGAGCTGGAACAGATCACCAAACCCAATCAGAATGAGCAAGGGAAACCTGGAAAAAAATCAGAGATGGTACTGGAGAAAAGGGTGATTAAAGAGTCCTCAGCCTCCTAATTATCATAAGTAGCCAGAGAGAGTTAAAAGCAGTGTAAGTGGGGAGGCAGGAGTGGGGAGTCCCTGCTCTCAGCGAGTGAAGTTTTATCAACCACTACAGCATAACATGTAACAGGGCCCTCCAGCAGCAGGCCCTGGAGTGAGTGTGCAATCAAAGACCTGAAAAATGGAACCCACTCAAGAGGGTCTCATTCTCCTCCTTGCCAGCAGCGGCATCCCCATTAGCCACCAGTTCCTGAGCAAGAGACAAGCACTTACGGAGCAGCACCGCTGACATTTTAGCGGCCAGGATGCAGAACTCCCGTTGACTCTCTCGGACTCTCAGGAACATCAGGAAGCAAGCAGCAGCCAGTGACCCCAGGAACAGCTTAGTGCTTTGCAGAGCTGAGTTCTCAGCCTGGAGACTTACAGTGCCTCATACGATCTGCTTGATCTATGATGAAGACATAAAAGAGCATCTATGTGATTCTTAACCCATCCAGGCTCGGGAACGGAGGGTAGAGACACACTGAACCACTCAGGGAATGAAACTGGTAGCCGGCTGTTTCGCACAACCACTTCAGCACAGCGACTTACCAGTAGAGAAGAATTGCATTTACAAACAGAAAACATAAAAGGAAAGTAATAACAGAAGAGCCCAGTAATGAGAGGCTGACGCGAGAGGCGATTGGCTGAGCACGACGTGGCTACAGGGAAATAGCAGGAAGAGATTAACTGCTGACACTGAAGTGCTATTTCCAGCTGACATTTATCTCTGCCTTGGAATTCCCAGTTGGAGAGAAGAGGTGACAACAAACAGGAGAAATTTACACTGGCCACTGTATGCAAATCTAACCTTTCTGCACCTGCCAGGTGGGGAGCATTTATTTACTTTCTGGCTGCCTGGCTCAGTTGGCAAGAAGGAGAGAATCCGACCAGAATGCAGAGAAGGTCACAGGAAGATGGCTCGTGACTGTAATTTCAGGGCCCGTTACAGGCATTGCAATTTTAATGTGGCACTTGAGAGATATACACCCGAGGCAAATGAACTGGCAGGAGACAGTCCGTGTGCATGTGCCAGGGACTCCTCCACATGAGTATTTCATCCCCCCCTTGACAGGCAGGTTCAGAGATGCTAATCTGGGTCTCAGTCCGTACCTGGCTCTTGCTCATAAAGGGCCTCAGCAAATTCCTTTAGCTCACGTATGAAGAGCGATTAATTTTGGAGCAGGCAGCTCTGAGTTCAGTCACCTTTGTCACAGTGACTTTTCGAGATGGGAAGCCAAGCAGGAACTCTGAGATGTCTGGGGGTGAATTTGTCACCGTTTTAAATAGAAAGATAACACTTACGGATACACTGTCAAATTACTGTGTTCATACTGCACTCTAACAAGGGAAAACAAATTCCTGCCACCCCAACACGACTGCTTGTTTTTTTAATTTTGCATACTAAATAATATCTCTTTGCAATATATGGTCATGTTCATGTTTTTACTTTAAAAAGTCTCTTTTTGGTCATGTAAATAAAACACAGCCAACTCTTCACAGAGAACACAGGAGCCCCTGGTACAAAAGACCAGGAAAAAAAAGTAAAGACCCAAATATCTGGCTAAAAATAGAGGTGAAGACTTCAGATGGGCTCCCAGTTGCTCGGTCACAACACAAGAAATTAAACTCAGTGCCCTAAAAGTAAAAATGCCCTGAGATCTTTGGTCTTTCAGGTCAAGAGTGCAGTTGCACAGCCCTGCTAACAACATGCTCCAGATGTGCCAGCTGCCTCTAAGAGCTTACTGGGGCCCTGCTTCAGTGGGCACAAAGGAGAAGGTGACATTTTCCAGCTCAGTTTGTATTAGCCTGGACAGTGTCCTCCCAAATCCTACTGGCACCAGCACTCATACAGTCAGCATAAACCCTGATTTTCCAAAGCTGACTAGCAATTCAGGACCCTACTGAGAAATGCCTGCAAGGGATTGATTTCTAGACAGTACTCAGATCTCCCTGCCTCTGTGGGACCAGTGGCTGGGCACCTAAGATCACTGGGTACGTACGGACAAGAGCATTGCTGGCAGCCAGTATTTGTTAGAAATTCTTTAAAGTCCCTTGAAATGAACTCTAAGTCAGACACTTTATAACTCATCAGACTGGCTTATCAAACAGGAGGCTTTTATAAATAAGTGCTCTCTTTTGCTTTCCAGCTTCTGAGTCTTTAGGTCACACTCAGGTCAAGTATTCAAGCTTTTCACCGCAACTGTGGAAGACTGGCATTGACTTCTGAACACAACAAAATACCTTGTGGCATCTTGTTCCTCCAGGATCTCCAGGGTTGAAAAAAGAAGATGAAATAAAGGTAAGTTCACAGTAATTTGAGCAAAACCACGGGTTCCTCAACTGATTCCTCAGATCACATGGCAACAGTAAGACCAAACCATCCGGTGTCACACCTTGTGCAGTCAAAGCCAACAGGCTCCCAATGCTGTCTGCTATGCAATCCAGGTTTCTTTCAGCATCTGTCATTCAGCCCAATTTTGCTTATCATGCAAGAATTGTCAACAGCCTGAGGTGATCCGGCTGCTGAGCATGCCAGGGTCATAATTCTGAACGGGGCGTGCCCTCACGTTGCCCCTGCCCTGCATCTCTGCCTGGGTTTGTGCAAGAGAGGGAAAAATAAAGGATTTATGAAGGGTCAGAGAAAAAAGGCAAAGAAAGAAAAATCCCATCGGATAAAAGAGATGAGAAATTCAAGGTAGTTTTAAAGCAGTTAGTGAAGTCAAGAGCCCAACCTGACCTGAAGTCACAGCAGTGAGAAAGTAAATGGACTTTTAAGGACTTAGGTTGGGATTTTCAAAGCCTTTTCAACAACTTGGATGTTCACTTCCATTTATTTTATTGGACTGTTGCCAAGAAAATCCTGTGGGCTGCTCTGATTCTGGAGGTCTGAATTTGGAAAAGAGGAGCTAGACTTCGCTTTATTTTTTTATCTTTTATATATAGAGAGAGATATAAAGAATCAGCAAAAAACAGCCAATCATTTCCTTCACTATCAGAGACCCTGAAGGGTCAAGAATTGCAGGCTACAGAGGAATCATTGCAGGGTATAAAAGAATGTTACAAAGAGCCTTCAGAACAGCAGAAGGGCTGCTGACATCCATGGTCTTGTGGCTGTTTCTTTCCCCTCCTTTTTACTATAAAACGTTAGAGCAGATTTCCCCTAAGCTGCCAGAGTCACTGCAGCATTGGGTGGTGAAAACTGAGGATTATGCTCTCCTAAGCATCTTCCATCCCATCGCTTTCACATCATTATTTCATTACCTGGTGACACCTTTGTCTGCTCTGCAGCATGAGGCTCTGGAGGCAGCATCCAGCTTAGACACAGTGCCCAGGACAGGTCTGACAGCTCCATTATGGACTACACGCTGACAACTGCCTACCACCTAAACCCATAGTGGTTTGTAGGATCTCTCACATTCCATAGGCTCATGGACTGCTCCCATCTCAACTCCAGACACCAGAAAAAGCACACTCATATGAGCCATGTGGGTCATTTCCCTTTGCAGTAGGAAACAGCAGTAGTGGAAATTAGTTTCTTCTGTTTTCCAGCTCTCCCGAGCACTAGGTTAAGAGGACTTGGGGCTTCAGTTCTGTCAGACTATCGACTGCCCAGCAGGTAAAGAAAGCAATAAGTGGGAAGTAATTGATAGCAGCAGGTAGCTCCAATAAGTTTCTTAATCAATACAATTTATAGCAGAGACAGCTCCAAATACTGAAGTAGGGAAGCCCAGCTTAATATGTTTATAACCTTTCTCATTTCGTTTTGCTCATTTTTCCTTCCCTACTTCTTTCATAAGTGTTCTTTCGTGAACTAATTTCTCCATGGACATAACAAGCTCATGCTTCACTCACCATTATCTTACAAACTCATTGTAAATTGAATTACCTGTATGGCAGAGGCGAAGTGCCCTGGCTCTCAGGATAGAGTGGAGCTCAGCTACATGGCTTCCTTCTTAGCAGAAAAGAATTATTTCTTTTTTCTGTTATTGGATTTAAAGTGAGGATAAAGGAGTGGAAAGCAAACAAAAGATACCCCCTCCCCAAAAGAGCGATCAATAACTGCTTCTGTAATCTCCAGAATGTGGAGAGTGCAGAAGTGCTGCAGCCATCAGAGAGCTGCAGCAGGTCCCGGGACTTGGCTGGAGATCTGTCCATGTCCATACTTCATGCTACGCATCAGCACAGGACTCGTCAAGCAATGCCCAACTGCAGCAATGCCAGGATGAGACACTGTGTCAGGGAGACTATCTCCCTTTCTTTTTAAGACATTTTAAGCAAATGAATAATTCATCCTGAATGACTTTGAGCCGAGGCGACTCTCCATGTTACCACCTGATTATATGTTCCATAAAAAGAGATGACAGCAATTTATCTCTTTTCTCTTGCCGGGTGGGCTGGTGGGGGATAAATATGCTGCCACCAAACTGGAGTGATGAATCATCCCTCAGAGCAACCAACGACACTTACTGATTGGGCATTTAGTGCTTCCCAGTGGGAGCAGTAGGGAGAAGGACATCAGCAAAAGCCTTCAAGGAAGGAGACGAGAGGAGAGGAGAGGAGAGGAGAGGAGAGGAGAGGAGAGGAGAGGAGAGGAGAGGAGAGGAGAGGAGAGG
>WTSP01010050.1:0-25107 GCA_025331215.1 Actenoides lindsayi
CTTCCTTCCTTCCTTCCTTCCTTCCTTCCTTCCTTCCTTCCTTCCTTCTTTTTTAGTTATTATTTTACTTAATTTTTACTTATCTTGCCTTGTCTTTCCCTCTCATTTCTTTTGCTCTTTCCCTCCTTCTGTAGCAGAAATCAAAAGGAGATGATGCTGCACACACGGAGTAGAGCAGGGAAGGGACAGGACATGAATGAGGGATAGAATGGTTTGAGTTGCAAGGGACCTTACAGATCATCTAGTTCCAACTCCCCTGCCATTGGCAAGGACACCTCCTACTAGACCAGGTTGCTCAAAGCCCCACCCAACCTGGTCTTGAACACATCCAGTGCTGGGGCATCTACAAGCTCCCTGGGCAACCTGTTCCAGTGTCTCACCACCCTCACAGTGAAAAACTTCCTCCTAATTTCTAATCTCAACCTACCTTCTTCCAGATCGAAGCCATTACCCCTATCACTACAAGCCCACGTAAACAGTCCCTCCCTAGCTTTCTTATAGACTCCTTCAGATACTGTAAGGCCACAATAAGCTCTCCCCCAGAGCCTTTTCTTCTCCAGGCTGAACAATCTTAACTGTCTCAGCCTGTCCTTGTAGAAGAGGTGTTCCAGTCCCCCGCTCATCTTCATGGCCCTTCTCTGGACCCACTCCAACAATGATGGTACAAGCAGAGGTCTTCGGGGGGGACCAGGTCACAGATCATTGCAGGCACAGTCTCAGATGCTGTTCCTCTGTTTCAGTCTTAACTAAGGAGCAGAGTGATGATTTGGGGATGTATTACAGTGGGGATCCCCAGACAGCTCCCAGAGATGGGCTTGCTCCTGGTCAGTCCACCTGCCTTCTTCACACCACATGAAAAATTATGGACCAAGGGAAAGAACTGAGAAAGGGAACAACCTGTTCTCTCACTTTGTCTACCAGCTAAGCATAAATCAAAGCTTGATTCCTTTTTCATGTTGTCTTCCAATTGGTGAGCCCTGCAGGTACAGGATGAGGAATAGAGCCCTAAATGGCAATACCAGGGGAGGAAGGAGACCTATTTTTAACCAAAATACTTGAAGTTGAAGCAAAACACTACTTTTGTGATCTTTGTGGAAACAAATCAAAATTTTATTCAAGAAAAAGAAACCAGAATAGCTATTTTTCAATCAACTACAATCAACAGTTATGATTATAGTAATTTAAACATCATTTTTTCAAGCTATTAATAACATCATCACTTCAGACAAAACATGAAGAGAGTAATGAAAGACAATGTAAGCAACAACTCTGAATACTGTGCTTACTCCTGACTCAGTGCTAACTCTGCTAGACCAGGAAATTAATTGGTATTCAAGAACTACCACCTGAAACGGAGATTCTGGAGGGCTGTATCCAGACACATCTTTTTAAAGCTTTTATACTCTCTGCATGCTGATTGCAACCCTTCCTGATGAGTCTATATATACTTGCGAGGTTTAGATCTGGCATTATATTAATTTAACCTCATGACAGTGTGAATGGGTTTTTATTCACTGAAAAGAAACTCACATCCCAAACCTCTCTCTTTCTCCATGCACATTTCACTGAAATAGTAGTGGTAGAATTGTCTTGATAGCCCTTAATTCCACACTAACTTCTTTGCAATCACCTTTTGTTTTTAAGCTATTAGCTTCACAGGGGCATAGAAACTAAAGCACTTTTGAAATGTATGGTAGTCTCAAGGAATAACTGAAATGTCAGTAATAAAGATGTTCTTTTTAATGACCAGTCTGTATTATCTGAAGTGAAAGAGCTTCAGTCTGCCATTCAAATCATTGCATGCTCAAGGAAGTACTTTTCTTATTCTTTCTTTTTCCCTCAGCTGCTCTTTTAAAACAAATACTGGAGGAATGGAAGTAATGTTAAGTCCGTATTATTGAAACACAACTTCTTTTTAAAAGAATAAAAGTCACTCAAAGTGGGTAAAAGAAAGAGATGCAAATTACTCTTTGATGTACATGCCCACAGTGTGCAGTATCAGACCAGTAATTGTCATTCCACCTGCAATTCTCCATATCCTGCAAGGCTGCTCAGTATTACCAGTCAGTCTGAATGCAAAGGAGTAGTTTAGAATAATTCATTTTAACTGCGGTGGGAATCAAACGAAATGAAAACTCCCTACTCACTGGCATGGTATACAAGGATGAATAGAGCAGGAACGGGTTTCAGGCCTAAGGATTTGTTTCCAGTTACAATACAGAAATTATGCACAGATGTATTTATTTCTTGTGCTTATATGTTTATACTAAAGCAAAGAGAAATGAAAAACCTCCAAACAACAGAGCAGAAACATATGAATCATCAACAGAGCTTCAAGGGGTATCAATTAGGATACATCTGCTAACATCGATGGATATGTGCTCAAGATCTGGCTCCAAGTGAAATTCTCATAGATTTGTAATATAACACCACTGTTTAATGAAGTACATATGCATACTTAACATGCTGGCTATTTAATTCAAGCCTCAGGAAGAACTAAGAAAAAAAAAATCAAACCATAAAATTCCCTCTTGGGACTGATGGAAAGATATGATCAACAATTTTAATTTCTGTAACATGATTACATGGCACATGAGTGTGTTTCAGCCCACTGCAGCAGCAGTTCCTGGGCTCGATGGCATAATTTTCAACAACAAAAATTATCAGATTTCTTATGTCAGCAATACAGCTGTGCACTCCCAGGCAAATATATCTCCAAGATAGCCTTTTAGGCTCTGTAGATATTAACTGTCATGAAAGGATTCTGAAGATTTGTTGGTGTTCATTTGGATTAACACGATCTATAGCAATAAAGCCAAGCCTTTCCCCACAGCAAAGCAAGTAACAGCACAGCAATGTTTGAGCATATTTGCCTTATAATATCCTTTGGTCACCTGTAATGCGTCCGTACCTAACTCTCCCCAGGGATCAGCCCCAGTACTTGCTCAAAAAAGGTGGAGAAGGAGCAAGAGCTGTGGGCATGCAAGCTGGCAGCAATTGCTCAATGCAATAAGTGAATTGCTTCCAGCAAATACGTATTTCTCAGTGTGACAGTGCCAGAATTTAACTGTTTGACAGAAATCTTTCATTCAATCAGAAGTCTCACAATGATGGTTATAAAGTGATAGTCTAATGAATTGCTAACATCAACAAGAGCAAAGGGCTTATTCTGCTTCCCTCCAGACTGGCCACACCAAGGGTCCTGAACAAATCAAATGCTGAGCCTGGATGACTTTGTAGTCTCACATTTCTTCACCCACTAAATTGTGGTATAATTTTTGGTCCCTGAAATTGAGACATTTGAATGATTGGATTATCAGTCTTCAGACAGTCATATTAAGGATTTCTGAGAATTCAGACAGTGTAAAGGCTACCTCTATGGCAATAACAGCATCATAGCTGGTTCAAGGGAACACCTCTGCTTCCAAGCTTATGGTGCCTCCATTCATAGGGGCAGGGAAGGGCTCTCAAGCTGCATCTTCACATGATTTCTAGGGCTGGTTTTTATATGTTTATTTCCTAAGGACGAAACATTAAAATGACTTTAAAAAAAAACAATCAAAACCTGCTTTTACCTTGTAAAGACTTGCAGACTCATTAGGAATGCATTATTAAAAAAACCCCACTGAAATAAAAAAGCACAGGTACCTATATGTCTTGATTCCTCTAGCAAGTGTGAGCTGTGTCAGTTGGCTATCCCCATGTCAGCCCAGCCCCGTGACTGACCACATACCATATGCTGGTGTGGGAGCATCACACAGCTGTAGAGCCTCAACTGAGCCACCCCTGTCCAATATTAAGAACGTAAACCTGTTTCAGGATAAATAAGGCATCAGGCTATGCAGACCTGGTGAAACTGGACTACTTTGGGACCATTGGCACATAACCACCAATGAAAATTTAGGTAACCGTGGAAAAGAAATGTTCAAGGCTTCTGGAATGTAGGTGTCTTTAAACCTAGACTGTAGTGAAGAAGAATTCATTGAAGATCACATTTTCACGTTATCACAGGATGTTAAGGGTTGTTGGAAGTGACCTCAAAAGATCATCTAGTCCAACCCCCCCTGCCAGAGCAGGATCACCTTGAGCAGGTCACACAGGAATGCATCCAGGCGGGTTTTAAACGTCTACAGAGAAGGGGACTCCACAACCCCTCTGGGCAGCCTGTTCCAGAGCTCTGTCACCCTCGCCGTGGAAAAGTTGTTCCTTATGTTTCTGTGGAACCTCTTATGCTCCAGCTTACACCCATTGCCTCTTGTCCTATCATTGGACATAAAAGAGAAGAGCCTGGCTCCACCCTCCTGGCACTCATCCTTTATGGATTTATAAACATTAATGAGGTCACCCCTCAGTCTCCTCTTCTTCAAGCTAAAGAGCCACAGCTCCCTCAGCCTTTCATCACAAAGGAGATGCTCCACTCCCTTAATTTTGGATATTGGATACTTAGATACATACCCTGCTATTAGCACTAATATAAGGTCCCAAGACCGTGTATTTAGCTCTGAAGGACTGGTTTAAAATGATCATCTCTTTTATCCAAGTATTTTGTTATGTGTTTTGACTCTATTAAGAAATGGACTTACTTTCATAAAAGGAAAAAAGTAAGATAATCAGCCATAGAAAAGAATTAAGCAAAAGAGAAAGGAAAATGTAAACAAACCAGACTCTATGTTTTTATTTCAGATTTTGTTTACTATGTTAAACATGTTTGGTTTTGAAAAGAAAACCATTCCTTTGTTAAAAATATTGATCAGCTCCAATCACATATTTGATTGAAATTGTTCCCACAGCAACAACAGAGCTGCAAAGTTTTTCTGGCTTTGTTTGAAGAAAGACTTAAATGCCAAAATATTCCTCTGCTTTGCCCAAGTATACTTGTTAGTCTAGTAAAATATGGTTATTCTCCCTCCTAACCATGTCTGGCACTCTATAAAGACGTTCTGATACCCACAATGAAAATGTGCTTCTGCTTTGCAGAAGCCACACACAGCAGAAAAGGAGAAATAGATTTTTATATGAGTATTTTTTCCTACTTAATAGTACAATTTTCCCAGTTCCTCTTCTTCTCTATTTTCATTTAGTAACAAATTAGTAAGTTATTCACAACACAACCTATACCTGTTATAGGTGCTAGATGAATCATTCTAGGCTAGTGCCTGTACCCATCTCTCAGTTATGAGGAAAGTCACAGCATTTAGCTTTGATTAGACACCGTGACATTTAAATAGTCAAAATAAAGCAAAACAAATTGGAGCACATACCCTGTGTGCAGAGTGCGTTTTGACAGTCAGAACGTGCTAGCAGAATTTTGTGGCACACTGAATTACTCTCTGCTTTGATATGACATTGACTCACAGTGCACAGGAGTTGTATTAACCAAATCCTACAATCTTTATTCATGTAAATAATATTATTGCATTTAAGGAACTATTCATATGCATAAAAATTGGAGAAGTGAAGAATGTGCCTGGTAATTTCTGCAGGGTTTTTGTCTCCACGAAATTTATAGAGCTTTTCTTATCATAATTTCCTTACCACATGTTCTTGGCAATTATTATTTCCAAATGCTGGAAGTGCTCTCTTTATACATTACAGTTAGGAACAAAACCTCTCAAACACACACACACGGACAGCAATACAATTATTCTCAGAATAAAATAATGTTGTAATCTCTTTTTATTCATTCCACAGTTGAGGCTCGGTATCAGAGATTAACTTCACTCTTGACAGCAACATGCAAGACAATTTTAAAGATCCTTGCAAGCACATGCTCCACTAGTGTTACAGCTTCCTGCTTTGTATCAAAAGTGTACAGGAAATGTGATGAATCTGCATCTTTTCTGTGCCTGTTTTGGAGGAGACAGATGGTTCATGAACCCTTGTCCCCACTGCAGTGTTATTCAGCAGTCAATTTGCACGAGAGACCATCTTGCATATTCAACAGTTGGCTATGAACTTCCTTAATTCCAGCATTAGTCTGATTTCTCCATTGTTTTACTCACAAGCGTAATGCAGTGTGCACCGGGGCCTCGGCTCCCAGATCTTTATTCATCCACCCTGGGATTCACACAGGCTTCTTGCTTTAACTCACTCATGACAGAAAAGCGAATTTAGATGAAGGAGTTCACAAAAAGCCTGGAGTCTTCCTTAGGTTTCTGGCTCCTGGCGCATGTGACAATTTGTCACATCTCTGTGCAACACGGCAGTGACTCTGGAGGGTAAGGTAGGTTCAGACATGTAAGAAATCAATTCATTCCAGGCATTCATGTGGGTTTGAATCAGTCAGGGAGCACTGAAATCTCTAACATACCCATTCTCCTGGAAAAAAAAAAGGAGGTTTAGGAAGGAAATTCAGGACAAAGTAAGGGCCTGAGCCTGATCTCCCATGTTTCAGGATAGGAATAAGTCTTTTTCTCTGTTCCCTGGTGAAAAGCGGCCATTAAAGAGACAAGTTTTTATCATAGGAAAACTAGTAAATGTTTGTGACAAAACATACCTTACCCTTTTGGAAAACAATACTGCAAAAAGAACCATTAAAACTGTCATTGAATTACTCTGTTCCTTCTTTGAGAAACTGAAAGTATGGGAACATTTAATCATTATAGAGGAGCTGTAAAAAAGAAGATACTGTATATTGAAGATTTTGAGAATTTTTGCTCATTAGCAGAACAGATAATGCATTAAAAATATTAGAAGAAAGAATTTGGAGCGCTCCTATTATTTTAGAGAGTCGGATCACCTACAGCAGTAAAATTTCAATGGCAGTTTCTAAAATAGTTGCACAGGTCCTGAAGCACAGACACTGATTCTCTCCAAGACATAAGGCAGGGAAAGCAGAGATACCTTTGAAAGAGAACACTTTCAGTAATTCAACCCTGAATTACCCGGTTTCTACAGTATACGATGAGCAATGGCATACTCCTGCGTATGCAATACGCAAGGCCAGTTTGCAGATTCAGCCAAGATGGTGATTTCAGAGTGATGAATTAGCAGTGATCAATAGCAAATGAATAAAAAAAAAAATTCCAATACACTGGAAAAATCTGAAAATTATATATTTATTCCAATTAATATAGCCATTTCACATCTGTCCACTCAAAATAATGCTTTTTCAATTTATACTCCTGAAAGTAACTTTTACCCCTTCTGAAACGCTCTACATAGGGATATTTTTGTTCAGCCGAGTAACTACAAAACCATTCATATATTTTTAAGCAGATGTCATTCTCAACTACACAAAATCAAGGACTAAACATTTGCCCTCGGATTCCAAGTGCTATTTTGGCTTGGAATGATACCTGCCACTTCCAGGTTTCAGTTTATTTTCTTATTCAACTATCTTCCTTCAAACAGAAGTGGCTGAAAATGCACAGCCTCTTTTCTGCAGGTAGTTTCTCTGTCATAATCAAAGAAGATGCTCTAAAGAAGTTGAATTTTTCCAAAATTTAATTCACTTCCCTGTACATATAACCAAATGTGTGTCTTGTGCTCTCCAGAGGAATGTCTGAACCTTAGGGAAAACAAATTACTTTCAATCAACATGGCTTCCAAGCTTCTTCATACAGCTGAAGTGGGAAAAATATTTAGTGTTTTTTCATATCAACAAGCACAGACCGCTCAAACACAGAGATGGCATTATCAGTTCTTGTTAAATGGACCATTTATATCACAGCTTGTCCACAAGGCAAACAGTGAGCACACTCTATAATCTTCCAGAAGTGTTAAGCCTGACTTTCCCTACCTTGCTCCCTGTGAATAACAAGAAAACAAATGGAAACAGGGCACTGATGACCTGAGCTTGAGGAGTTTGCCAGCCATTTTGCAGAAGAGGTGTTGGGTGAAGAAGCCGAAGGTAGAAAAGGCTGGATCCTACCTGGAGCACTTGGCACGGAGGATAATGTTTATCACTTGTACAATACTGCTCAGCTGGTACAAATGTTTGTATGAGTTCCCATACAGCTCTCAGCCTGTGACAATGTAGCTTTTATTAATCAGTAAGGAAAATAAGCTTTATGCTGGTAGACCTATTTCTGCACCGGTTACATCAGCACAGCAGCAAAACATTTCAGCACAGGGCAGAGGGGAACTGGGTCAGCTGAGTGAGTGAACTTCGTGTTTGGTGCTTTGAGAACCTGGCTACAAGTCTCTCAGGAAGCGAGAGTTGTTGATGAAAGGTAGTGTAATTATTGGCACTGGGTTGTATTAAGATAACAGCATAAAAACTTAACATTCCCCAGCAGAAATAAAGGTGTTAAAATAGCAGCTGGGTAAATACAAGACAATGAAAGAAAGCAGCATGATTTCCCTAGGTTCAAATAAAGCAAACAAGTATTTTGCAGAATTGACCTTTTTAAAGAGACATTGTCTCTTTAAAAAATAATCTGAAAACAAAACTACTCTAGAAGTGAAGATAAAATTATCTATTAAACATAACAATTAATTAAAAAAAATTACAGTCTTCTTACTTTTATTTCTATATTATTCTGTAGTGAAATGACAGGTCACTACATGCATTTTCACTTTTCTTTACAATTGACTGACTTTTTGACACAGTGTTGTAAATCTCTGCCCGAATATCCCGTTATTCTTTTTTGGTATTAATTGATCTTCACTACGCTTAGCATGTGTATTGTACTTTATAATAAATTAATACATAATCTGAGGACAGGAAAATGAAACAGAAACTTAATGTAGGAAATCTCAATTCGTTTCACGGAAATATTTTCAGCTCAATAACTGCAAAAAACATATGTACATCTTCCCTAAGATGCTTTTCACTACTGGGTATTTTTATTTAAAAAAATCCTTCAAAATCAAATCTTTGATTTAAAAGCTTGCTCTTAAACTGAACATCTAAGTGAGCAACACGTCTTATGTACTGATCCAGTATCTGTAAATCTGCTATACCAAGGCATAAATATGGGAAGGAGAATAAACCATCTTTTAAAATCTTACCCTTTCTAAAGGGACCTATGCAGGCTTAACGCTACTGTCTATGACATCATGATTTTTTTTTCAATCTCTATTAAGATGTAGCAAAGAACTTCATTACTCAAATTATATTAGATTTCAATAAATGCATTTGTGAGGAATCTACAGCATACAACATGAAGAACAGGATCATAAGATAACACAGCAGAAAACCTGGTGAATACTTAGCCCACTGCAAATAGTTTCACAAATGCTGAACCACAGACACTGACTCTGTTTAAATCTACGGACACTGAAGACCTTGACAATTAGAAATAAATTTACTCCAGTAAGTGTTCATTTAACCTTAAAAGGATCAAAGTATCTTAAAATCATTTTCTTTGAGTCCCTACATGGTGCTAGCATTTTTTGAGGAGCCTGTGAGAATATAATAAGCCTCCTGAAAATCCTGAATCAGAGTAAAGGTTGTGCCCAGACAGTGCCATGGGCTGTGCAGTGGGTGCAGACTGCAAGCTAGCATTACTTCAGTACATTCTGAAGAAGTGATAACAAAAAGATAGTTTATTAGTCCAGGGTGGAGAATAATTTCTTCAATAAATTATACCATTGCCAGTAAATCAGTTTTTTAATGTGTAGATTAAAATATCACTGCCAAAGGACAGTTACTTTCGCACATTTCAGCTCCTTGGTCAATGGCTTTAGGTTGAGGGGAGACAACAGCCACAATGGAGATGGGAGTACATCAGCAACACTCAGGGACAAAAAGAAACATAATGAACTTCCAGGGGAATTCAACTAAGTGTGGGATTAATTAGAGGGTCTGTCATTTCTAGTACTTTCAGTCTCGGTAAAATGCATTATATAGTCATGTAGAAACCAAAAGGAAAAGTTGCAAACCAAGTAAGGCCTTTTTTTTGAAGTCCCAGTTCTGCAATGAGTGCAATGCTAGCAACATTACCAGGTTCTTTTATCCTTTTTATTTGGCTACATCTGTTAAAAACAGGAGGTTCGGCCAGATTGTAAGGTGTTCCTTTCTGTGTTAATTTAGTGAGAATGAAGAACAGTTTGCCCCATGTGAATAACGTTCAAAATTCTGAAGAATCTGACCTTATGTTACTTATTTTACTGATGATTATGAAGCCAAATGGGCTTAATTTGAATGGCTTGTCCAGTACACATTCCTTGGAAGACTTCACCTCTGAAATATGAATGCTAATACCTATAGTACACACACGTAACTGCACACACAACAGCTGGCCCTGTTACGTCCTCTGAATGACTCAAAGCTTAACAAAAGTCAACTCTTTACCAAAGTGGGCTATTAACTAGGACATCCTTCTTTCATTAGGCACAAGAGGTGTTAAGATCTGGACACTGTTTTGAATATGTACTGCATGATATGAGGGCTTGACTTTCCCTGCTAGAATAGTTACAATCACTGCGCTGCTTCAAAGTTGTGATGAGGTTACAAATGGGCTTTCTATTGTTAGACACACAGATTATCTGTTAAGGCTAATAAATCGATATTGCAATATATACTCAGATGTTGTATTATATTATTGTAACTTATTAAAGCTATTGGTCCCATTGTCTTATCTGTGATTTCTAGTATCATTTCCCTTTTATATTATAACAGCCTGCAGCCTGGGCTTGCAAAGAAATCTAGGAAGAGGCTCACATTCAAGAGAGGGTACTTCAGCTTTCACGTGCTCCCTGCAGCCCTGAGCACTGATCAGGTTTTCCTACTGGCTTTTCTTGCCTATATAGGGCCTAAGGCTCCTCCTATACAGCTCTGACCCACCTCTGAGGTAGGACAGACCCCTGCCTTTTCCTACCCACGCTTTGGGGATGATATATATCCCACACATTAACACATAGTGATTCAGAACTCTCACAATCCTCATAGACTCCTCTTTCTGTGAGAGTGATGACTTCTATGAAAACACTGAAGAATGCAATCAAAAACTAATTAGGATTATCAGGGTAATTACTGCATACATTTTCTAATGCTAATAGTGATAGGAAACACAAATTGTTGTTTACTGTTGGATGAATATTTAAACTTGTCAAGAGAAGTGAGGAAAAAAATTCCCCCCCCCCCCCACTTGGAATAGATGCCAACTGCAGACACACGTAGATTGTAACATTTTAATTTTTAAAATGAAATCGGCACCCTATTAATACAAAGGTACAAAAACATCATACATGAAAACTTGCAAAAATACATGATCACAGTACACTCAGACCACAGCATTCAAATACAGTTAAAAACCCCCTCAAAACAGGCTTGAATATAATAAAATTTTAAAAAATACGTTTTTCTTGCAATGTGTTCCTATTTTTAGGGTTCATATTTACAGGCTTCTTTCTGTCAACGATAAAGGTTTAGAAACTATCTCATTATTAAAATGTAAAATTATATTCTCATAACTTCAGAGAAATCCAGAAACAAGAACTTCAAAAATACCCCCCTAAAATCCTGACAGTTGGCAGCACTGCAATCAAAAAGGCTTCTGAAGGTATTACATGCCCGTTTACATTTTTCCCTTTTTTACTGAGCAATTGTGATGATACTGGTTCACCAAGAAAAAGATTGCAAGAGGTTGCAAATATTTAACACAGTCTTGAACTGTACTCACATTCATAGTTCACCTGAAGTAAGTTTAGAAACAACAGTGAAAAGCTGTAAGGCTAAGTGCATGTGTATATGCTGACGATCAGGAGTACCAACTATCACTGTAGAATACAAAGTGCAGAAGTAACATTGAAAAGCTATTAAGAACACAACATTAAACAGGAAATTAGCTAGAATAACAGAAAATCAGAGAACAGAGGACTTGTGGGTCACCCAGTTCATTTCTTCATGTCATCTGTTATAGCATAGCTTATTACAAGAATACACAAAGACAAGAATAGTGAATCAGTACTTGCTGTATATAATAAATAAATGTTCTATATAAATTATGAAAAGTCAGCTACAGTAAAATCAGTGCAAAAAATGATCAAAATGTACTGAAGGAGAACTGAGTCCTGTCTGCCAGAATGTGCAGCATAAGACACCACCCATATTTCATCTACTGCATCATATACTGGTAAGAACTAAAAAACTCACAATGCACGTCACTACCTGTGCCCGTCTCAAACTGCAGCTATTTACAATGTCAGGCGAATGAGATTCAAGCAATGCCCGTGTTATTTAAACTGCACACTTCATTCTTTCTCATTATTTTTACTGAATTTTACATAACTTCCTCTTCCCTAACTTTGGGATGGAAGTTGCCCTCACAAGTCTGTATTTGCACGAGCAGCCTTTTTGGAATTAAGAAAGTTCTTTTTCTTTTTCCTTGGAGAATTATGCAAAGGAAGTACTGGATCACTTGGCTCACGGAACACAAATACCTTCTCCCCTGTGTCTAATCGTTCCGTGGCTTCGGCAGTTGCAGTGTTCAAAGGAACAGGCGGATCAGACTGTTCCACAGGAGGAGGTGTAGGTGAGTATCCAAAATGAATGAAGGATGCTTTGTCCATGAGGGCAAGTTGCTTCTTCTTTATCAAGCTGCATTAATGAAAAATACGGAATTGAGAAGTGAAAACTTGGGCAAAAAAAGCCCAATATATATTTTATGTATACATACTTCCTATATTATATCCTGACATAGAAGTGGTGGCTTAGGAAGCTAAAGAAAATTGCACTTCAACAGATAGAATTGCAATTTCGATTTCGATTTCAATCTCCAACCATTCACATATCATTTTATGAAATACAAAATTACACAAGGAAAGGTAGTCTTATAATAAATAACCATACGGAAGATGGGCAATGCATATGAAAAATGTGTGTATTTTGCAGATATGTACAGAAAAATCTTTTTAGGCCTTTACTATTATTGCTTTTTATGTGTAAATACGTTTTAGGAAACACAAGAACAAAATAGCAGAATGGTGTCAGAAAATGCAAATTTATGAACTTATTTTCTGATTTCTAACATATAAGAGGAACCTTTGGAGATGGGAGTATTAAAAAAATTGTTTATGTTTCTTCCTGTTTTCTCATTACCTGACTTTTTTCTGGTTTAGAGAAGGTATCTTTTCCAAACTTCCATTAATGAGATCTTGCCTTACTTTATTTTCCAGTGCTTGCCACAACTTCTGGTTCTTCCTGAAGGAGCAGGAAAGAAAAAAAATTACCAGCAACAAATCCCCAAATATACACTATTTCCTCCCTTTTCTGATTTTAGGTGTCAAACCCATGACAGTAATATCACATATACAGTCAGCAAGAGTGTTCAAATGTTTCTGCAGCCCTGCCACAAAACATTTAAATCAGCCAAGATCACATCTCACAGGGCATGGTCCCAAGGACCCTTATCTGTTCCTTGACAATTCACATATGACAACTAGAGCAGCCTGTGCCACAATATCTGCTTTTCTCCCCTTCCCACGTCACAGAAGGGAGTCGGGAGAGAGGGTCTTCTTGGTGCCAGCTGCACAGCTATTCAGCTGGTGTTAATGGGGATAAACTGGAAGGATGAAGGCTCTGGGAGACCTCCCTTTACTCACAGAGACAGGTAAAAACAGAGGCCTCTCAGGACTTAGTAATGAACTACAAAGGGACAGGCATCTGCAAAGTTGAAACTTCCATTATTAGAAAAGAGGACCTCCTTTATATCTTGAAGAGCTATAGACATTTGACATCTGGTGTGCTATAAATATCAAAAATAAAAAAAGCTGTGAGGAAAATATTTTAATAAACTCTAAAGTCAACAGAAAGAAAATTCTAAGAAAAAGATTATAAATCTATTAAATATTAATTTAATTAATGAAGTTATAAAATTTAATGTCTTTATCAATAAATTTACTATAGTTAAAATATTTCACAAAATAAGGTGGCAGCTTCAACGCATTTTTATGCCACAAAAATATTTCAAAAGGAAACTTATGCATCTGTGATTTTTTCTGTTGCTGTCAATCTCCTTGTCCAGCAAATACATATACATGTAAAGCAATAATCTTCTCTTGCAATGGTCTACCAAAAAAATAACACACCTACCTTTTCTTACAGCTGCCAGACTCATCTGCATTACTGTCACTTTCAGCAACACCATCTGAATATTTGCTGATGGAATCGAGGACAGAAAGAACCTCACTTTGTGAGCTGGAGGGCAGCAACAAGTTCAGGAACCTGTGCAATATCCCCATTGGTACCCTCGACAGTTTAGCTAAGTAACCTGCCAGTCGGAGCTCCTACAGGATTAATGAGCAGAAGACAGAGAAATTTAGCACTGAAAATAAAAAAAAAAGCGTTAGTGAATTTTAATTACTATCATTATAGAATTTTGATCATAGAAACAAAAAATAATATTGAAAATCCCAGTAGTGGTGACAGTTTGGTCTTGATATGGTCACAGTCCCATGTTCACTGTATCTACCCACACTGGCCCATTCATATTACAGTTGTCCATTTCATTTTGGGTATAGGCAATATAAATGTTAAACAACCAGCTGATCATAGAGTGATGTGCTTAGACCATGTACTCGATGCCCTTCGGTCTGAAAAAAATCACAACGTAACCATATTCTATAGCATGTCAAGTTTGGTTAATTTATGGTTTGTACTACTATAAAGTAATCCTTTCATATAGCCATGAAGCAATATGGCATTTCTTGGTCTGTAAAATTAGAGGGGGAAAAAAAAGTAGCCTCTGAAACCTAATGACAACATCTACATGTTGCCATGGTTGAGCATTTCATTGTTCAGCCTCTCTTAGCATCAGATTCTGTGATAAACTCAGAGAACAGCTTGTAACATTTGTTGAGGTGAAGGAAACATCTGTTGTTGTTTTGGTGTTGGTTTTGTGTTTTTTTCTAAACATCCCCTCTTTTCTGGCCCAAAGGTCAGCGGTAAAGCATGCTCACATAGTATTCAAATAGACTAAGTTCAAAGTTAGTTTTTCCCTAGACAACCAACCAGCCCTATTTCCTGCCCCTCTCCAAACACCAAAACCTCATCATTTTCTGCTCTGTAAAAACTACTGTGTCTCCAGGGCCATTTCTGCTGACTTCTCATGCGTATCAAATATGAAAAGTCTACAATACATTGAGAACTACATAGAAAGAAAAGAGTAAAGCAAATTAGAGCAAGTTAAATGCCTCAAAGGATGCCAGAAAAAAAGGCTGTTGTAGTAGTCTATTCAAACCACATGTGTATCTTAGGTAGTCGAAGTTAGGTAAAATGTGCCAAATGTTCAGGATGACTCATGACAGCTGAGTCACCTCCGCTCTGCAGACCCTCCTATAAGCATTGATGGGAGAGATGACTACAAAGTCCACTCAACATAAAAACCCCATAAGGTCCCACCATGCAGATGACAGCCAATTCCTTTGTCCACAGTGGATTCAAAATGTCATAGCAAATGTTTGAACTCTGTCTCTTTTCTGCATGATGAATTTTCAGAGGAGCAAATGCACTTCCAGGAGATCCCTGTATTAAGTGAACCTTCTTCTTTGAAATAAGCCATTTCACCTGAAGGATGCTCTGTAAAGCACAATTCCTTCTGCCATGTAAATCCATGTAAAAAAAAAAAAAAGCAATTGTCCTTCAGCCAGCCCTAACCCCAAATTTAGATGGCCACACAAAACAGAGAAATCACTCAATCTCCTTCTGCCATCACCTTTCTCCAAGCAGAGAATTCCTCTCCAAAAGGCAGGAAAACCAGCCACTTCCCAAAGTTTCCCTGGGCTCTTCAGTATTGTTACAGGTTTTCCACAGAAACCACTGAGATACTAGAATGAACAAGACAAAATCCTAAAATTGATGAGAAATTAGTAAATTGATGCAGTATCTAAAACATCCAATATTTTCATCCTAAACAGACACTAAAGTTAGGTAAAGATGCCTGTTCAGGCTACTTCGGGCAAGAAATTATTTGATTCTTCTCAGGAAAGAAATGTAAGAAAGACCTTAATAACACAGACACCTAAGCTTGAGTTCTGCAGTTGTATATAGATTGTGTTGTACTTCTGGTCTTTAAACATTGTGCTTCTAGAAACTTACAAAAAACAACATTAAATGAGAATAAAAATAGACATCTCTGTGATCCATTCTCCCTTTTTGGCTAAATGGTCTCAGGACCTTCAACGGTAATTTATATGCAGATGATTGAGACATAATGACTTCAATATTGCTTTCCTCTGTGTTTCCTCTTTCTTCACTCTGACCCTTACCTTTCTGCATCAAGTACAACTTGAACTGAGAGGCAACCTAGGCTTCTCTAACACAGCAGGATTCACAATTCAGTAATCCTGCAAGATGCCACAATGCTGTCAACAGTACCAGAAGTGGCACAGACACCCACTAGCCATGTGCATCTTGCACATGTGTGGCAAAAGGAGTGCTGATGTGCAAACATCACCAGCAGTGAGCAGCGCTTTCAAATGCTCACTATCCAGACCAGCTTGCAGAAGTGGGAAGGAGAAGTGAACATGCATGCAAGCAGCAAACACAGGAATGGTCACACAAGTCAGACCAAAAGCCCTCCAAGTGAGGGATGAGTTTGATTCTTCAGGTATATACTAAGGTAAGCTACCACAAAGATTAGCAATTCACTTTTTTTCATAACATCTAATGGATACAAATGCTACTTGAGCCACCAATAACGTCATTTGTAATCTCTAAATTTGGTCAAAATATAAACAGGAATGAATTGCACTTTACAAAAGGCAGAATTACTTTCAAGTATTTGGACTGAGCAATTAAACAACTAATGCAAGAGTCAGTAAACTTGAACCATGCTGTTTCAAGTTTACTTTGCTGTTTCCACATGACAGTTTGCCTGCATCATCTGTTGTCTCTAAAATGCAATTTAGTGTACCTGGAGCTATATCTATGAGCTTATTTAAAAGTAACTTCTCAGCCAGAGGCTTATGATCCTGAGCTCAGTATCATTCAAGCAAATCTCTTACTGATCTAGATCTGCCTCCAGAAGGAAGTAAGCTGAAACACGAAATGTAGGAAAGTAAAACTTATCTGGTTTTAAAGAGGTCTGCATCCACTGTTTTGAAAACTAGACTAAAGGGGAAAATCCTCTTAAAAGAAAAGAATGAGAATAAGATACAGAGGTGCAATAGTTACAGTTTCCCTATATTTGCTACAATAATGTGTACTATTAACTGTAAGAAAACAGGGGGAGGAAAAGATTTAAAAATCAATTCCCATATCAACACATACGATAAGCATATCTAAAAGTAGGAACATGTTACACTGTGACCACTAATAAATTACTATTCTACTAAGCAAATACTTCTTTACAGTTGAATTAAGTGTAAGTGAGGTTTGGAATTATAGTTCGTGTTATTATACTACTGTACTTGCTGAGAACGGAAGTTTTGTTTTGCATACCTGCAGGGTAAATATATATAGGTTTTATGTAATTTCAATAAACTAAGTCCAGGAATATCTCAGGGTTACATTTTATCAAATGCATATTTGCACACATTAATTATTTCTTCAGGGAATCTTATGAACTAAACATAATGCATGGTCCCTCAAGTACGCACTGAACAGTGTGTACGGTTTTTCAAGTAGAGTGAGGTGACAGTGATGCTCTTAAATCTCTGCTTTCAAGATGTCAAAAGCTGTATTTATCAAAGGTCATTGCTGACCTGCTAGGGTGCTAGAAGGACTCGGTACTGTGAAAATTATTCTGTTTATATGCATCTGTAAGCTGTAAAAGAATTATTTAAACCTCTCATGTTGCAGAATACATGCTATGCTGTCCAGACACCCTTTCACAATATATCTGTGCCAAAGAAATCCATCAACCATCACGAGGAAGACAACTGTCAGAAACTCGAGCAACATTTCCAACTATGTTGTAGAAAAACAATATCCACCTTACCCAGCCATGTGGTACGATCTCCAGGAATGCAGGACAAGGAGCATCAGTATTATCAAACTTTTTAGGACAGAAACAAGCTAAAATAACATGAAAACCCAGCGCCTTCCTGGTTAGTCCTGCATGGTCTGATGATAAATACAATATACAGCTCCAAACAAAGAACAGTCTTTGAACTGAAGCACTAAGAAAAGAGCCAAGGTCTCTTGGGAAAGGGTTCCACTTGAAGTGATTCACAGTCAGCAGCAGCAGCACTCAGACAGCAGGTTTGTCTCTCTTCCCTTGCACTAAGTCCTACATGGCTGCTTCAGCATTCATCTTAACATGCCACACATCTTGCATTCATGCCTTCATAAAGGACGTAGATGATGAGGCTCTATCAGAGACAACCAAGCTCATGGGCAGCTTCAGAACAATTAACAAGGTAAAAACTCTTCTGCTGAGCAGCTGGCTTGTTACATGCATCTTCTGCCTACCCTTCTATGCCCAGGAATATGGCAAGCTAAGAACCACAGTATGAGATTAATGCACTACTCATGCTCTCTTTTAACAGTTCCCAGAAGGGGAAGCCAGCTTTTGCTAGCCCGTGAAATTGCTAAATAAACAGCGTACAAGGTCCCGCCACTCCTTCAATTAGTCCAAGATTGCAAGCCTACAGATGATTTAATGGCACTGAAATTAAACCATAAAAATGGTATTGGCAGTGCAAATCTGAAGAAGTTGGTCTGTGCTGTTTAAAGACTCTATACTGGCCAGCATTTCTGGATGCAGCATATTTTGTTAGATTGTTTCAGCTGAGATAATTATTGTCCTAGTAGCTGGTAATGAAATAAACGACAGTAGAACAGGGAAAGATCAGCAAAGAATCTTTCAAAGCATTTTAAACTTTTACATCTGTTCTGATGTTTATTTTCCACTGATGTTAGAGTTTATTTTATCTAAGACTTACATTTATCAATTTCTAAATGTATCAAAACCGTATGCTTTGGCAATATATTCACACAATCCTGTTAACTCCCTACCTGTATTACAAAAAACCACAGGGACACTGAACAGGACAAAAGAATATAATTTTTTCCTAGAAAAGCATTCTGAAATTTTGAATGATTAGACAAACTGCAACTACAAATGGGCAAATAAAGCCTCGTATTTAATATCACATCTGAAAGGAGGTGTCACTGCCCTTGTCACCATTCCATGACTAACTACAAACAGTGGGTTACTGCCTCATCAGCATTATACAAGTTATTTTAAAGAAGCATAAATAAATACCTGTAAAGTTTAGTTATAAAGAAATAAAATTAAAACTTGCCATCACACCAACATTTACATCATAAGCACCCTACGACTCCTGTAGCAGAAATTTTTGTGTGTCAGCAGGATGGTATCTCTGTGAATTCCCACTAAAATGTTAGGAGCTCTGTGTGCAGTAGGCCATGGGGCAGAAAAATAATGAAAAGGAGCTGGAGACTGGAACAGAATTCAGCAGCTCCTGATAACCATACCCACAAAAACTGTGGATACCAAACTGTCAAGGCTAACATGGTGGCAAGAGGGTTTGTAAGAAAGCAGTTGTAACTGGAAAAGAACTCCACAGCTCCCCCCTCCCCAAAAAAACCCGAAAAAAATCACAGTGAGGAAAATTATGATGATAATAACAACAATAGCAACAATAGTTCTTAACAACTCAGAACTAAAGGAACATATAGCTTGGGCTTAAATCGAAAAGGCTGGTAACGATGCTCATGATCTTCTCAAAAAACACCTTCAAATGTTGTACTCTGCAAGACATGCCAGAATGGTTTTCTGGTGTTTGCATTATTATGCCCAGAGGATAGGGTGCTCTTGGAAAGTGTAAGACAAGGCTTGAATAGCCACTCTGACTGGTTTAATTCATCTTCATTTCACGACAGCAGCTGAGTCATCAGGCTGCCATATTTCAGTGGCAAGTCTCTGCCAGGGAGGCTTGCGGAAGGACTCTGCTATGAATGGAGCCTGATATATCCCAGGCGAGGGAGAGTCTGAAGTGATTATCACACTCCTGTGAGCTTTAAGAGTTCTTGCTGCAAATTCTTTACCCAACTCAGAGAAAGGATCTGAAAACATGTGCTACCTCACAGGTCTATCTCCTAATACAGGTATTATATACAGGAGTCTCACTCCAATTCTCCATGAGAGCAGCTGACCTCAAATAGACATCTAACTTGGGAGAAGACAGAGTTCAGAAAACTGTACAGGAACAAGCTGAGACATAGAAGTTGAGAGACCCTTAGTCTACGCAGTTCCTCCTTGGCTTGCTGGCCTCTGAACCTGAGTCTCTTTTCTCATGCTAGCTACCTATGTCAACCAAGGCCTCCAGATAAAATTTGGGGACAACAGTGATTCATTTTTAATGCCTTCTGTGGCACTGACAGGCAGACAAAAGATAGCAAATTACCTAAAGAGGTGATACTCTTTCTGAAAACAGTATGGGTAATGATAATATAAAATTTAACTACCAGTCCTTATATCATTTAATACAATCAACGCAAATGCTTTCCACCACTGATTAAAGCCTAAACACAATCTTTGTCTCATTACATGAAAATCAGACTGTAAATCTGTCTGTAAAACAGAAACTCAGAAATGCAACAGGACAACCCCTGGAAAGGATCTAAGTGAACAAAAAGAAGAGTAACTCAGTAAAATTCCAAAGGCTAAAAGTAGGTCAGAATTAAGCGAAGTGAATAATACAGGCTACAAAAAGCAGAACTGGTAGTGACTAATAGCAGAAATGGGTCCAAATACATCTGTATTGCTTCCCCCAAAAAGCAAGAAAAGCTGATTTCCAGACACAGTTGTAATTTAAACTTGGAAGCTATGATCAATTTCATGCTTACCTGACTATGAAGTGCCAAAAATGCATCCATTTCTGTATTTTCCAGGAGATCTTCAAGCACTGCACTATTCCATTGCTCATCTCTCAAGCTGAAGTGAAAGACAGAATTAACATTGAAATGTTCCCAGATACAACGACTGTATTACAGCAAGCAAGCAATATCTGAAAGTCATCCATTAAGGAAGCATACCTTTCTGTCAGCCAAGTTAGGTGAGCAGTGTAACTTTTAAAATAAGCCAACTTCTCCTCCTTTCCCCCCATGAACCACCAGACAAACACCAGAGCAGAATCTAAGGCTATTTACCATCTTGCACACAATTCAAATCTGGAATTGCTCCAAAGCAACATGATTCACACTGTCCCCATCCTCTTTAAATTTCATTACCACACTTTATGGCAAGTTGTGGATCTTTCTGTTGCTGTAATATAACAGTTAACTTCCTCAATACTGGTGATTTTATTTTTTTTGTTTCTGGACCAAATCATGAAGCTATCCTTATATCATTTGGGAAAAGTATAAAATTTTTTCTTCCATTTCATTTTCAGGTAAATAATATAAACTAGTTGCAGTTTCTTTGAAGGCTTCACTGATAAACCTCTACAGTTGTATCCACAAGTCAGAATTCTATCTGCTCTTCTAGTGACTATTTCTGCAACATTCTTTCAGAATGAAAACAGTGCAATAACTCCACCCAAAGCCTATCAAAGTTATTTTTAATATATCAATTGTTTCACAGAAACAATGTAATGGAAAGCACCCTCTCAGGCCCAGGTACACTCCAGGTGCACTTTCAGCATCTTACATGAACCCTGAAATGCAGTAGGCTTTTAATACTGTGAAATACACATGGAAGTGTATAACTCCTGTAACCCTAATGAATGTAATACAATACTTTGTAATTTTGTAAATTTTCACTCATTTTTGCTAGGCAACCTTCACGACAAGACAGATTTTTTCATCTGCCTTCCATGAGGCTGGGTTTTTTTTTTCCTCACTGGTATCTTTACTTAAAATCTGGCCAGGAAAGAGTGAAACTGAGCCTGTCTCTGAAGAAGAATTTATATATCCCATCAAAAATGATTGAGAGGGAATTAAGTCTACAGTATGACAGTGGAGAAGGAAATTCAATTGAAATTTGTTTCAGCTACTTCCTCTGACCCCAGTAGATCAGGTGTCACTGAGGTCCCCATCTGTCTTCTTGGGAAATGAAAGAACAGGATCAAAATCCTCTTCCTTCTTCTTTCTAAGGTGTATTGTTACTTTTCCACTGTCCTCATCAAGAAATGGCGATTGCCATGCAACACATCACAATCCATATGTAACAAAGCTATTATTATTTCATGTTTCTTATTTCAATATTCCCAAGACTCCTCACCAAAATCCACTGTTCAAACATAGATGTATAGTCCCTCCTTAACACAATAGAACATTTACCCTGCTGTTTCACTGTGTTATCTTATGGTCTATAAGGACTAGAGTAACTTAGTAAAATTTGAGACCAAAGCACTTACCTTTGCTGGTGCAGATTTATAAACTGCCTACATTTATTCATGGCCTGTCTTAGCAGAGCTGTCACCTGTCTATCTGCATTTGTTTCCACAGCTTCACTTGAAAGTCCCCATCCATCTGGAGTCCATCTCTGTCTACTCATTAGATGCTGTTGCTGCTGCTGAGCTGACTCTTTATTGAACATCTCGTATTCCTGCTTCCTGATAAGTTCTTCTATCTCCTAGAGGTTCAAAACATGTAATGATAAAATGTCATAATTTAACTTGAAATAATTTAATTTGGAGTGAAGAAAAAAAGAAGGTATCAGAATTTCTGATATTAGTTTATTCATTTCTCATTCTATCCAGCCACTTACAGTCATTGCACTCCCCAGTTCATTGCATGGCTTTAGTAAACATGATTTGCATGCTATGAATACCAGAACAATGCCAAGAGATAGCAGTCAATTTTCATTATGTTAAAGATCAACGGTCTCTGAAACCTTCCGCTGTAAAGGACAAGAAAGTACTCTACTAGCATGGCTGAGATCCAAAGAAAAGAATGGCACCATTAGAATTAGAATTCATCTGTAAGATGCATAAAGCCACTGAAACAGCTCAAGAAATTCAAGACTGATTAGTTTTAGCTATACTGAATCCACAGCTAGTATCAAAGAGGTCTGAAGTTAAAAGATAAAACGTCACATTTAAGTGCGATAAAATTAGTATTAAAATACAATGCTCTAATAATTGCAGGGTTAAACCCTGAAGTAGTAAGTGGACTGGATTCCTCATGCCAATGATCTCACTTTGGTCAAAGAGTCAAGCTAGGCATAAAAAGGAAGGCTTCACATTCCTGTTTTCCAATGTCACTGTTGTCTGACCTCAAACATTAACTTGCTTAATATCTCAGTGCCCCACTTCCCAACCTGTACCTTGGAGAAAACGATGATTTTCATCTATTCCTCCACCTCATCTGCTGTATTCAGACTACAGATACATTGGAGTGCAGTGTCTCCAAGTGTCTGCTTCCCTGTCAGCAATATTTGACATTGAAGCTTAAATCTACTCTCCGAACACTAAAATTGAGTATTAATTTGTTATCTCTAAGGGGATCAAACAACTTCACATGTAGTCAGATGTGTTTTGTTCACTGATTAGCAAAACTATGACTGGTATCATCAGCATTAGCGAAACCTCTGTAATCTGATACATTTGTTTTAAAGTAAGAGGTGTTACAATTTGCCAGTAGGACAAAGGACTCGGACAAAAACACAGCAAGAGAGAGAAGTTTAATCACCAGAAAACAGTCCCTGTAAAGCAAACCTAACAGGCACTTTACACAATGGCCATATTTTTTTTCCCCCAAAACCAGGGCTCAACTCAGTTCTTGCACACTGGATAAAGAATCCAGTGTTAGCTATTCTAGATCTCTCTTCTGTGTCTCCTTCAAGACTTTTTCTTCATCTGTTCAGGGACGGAGAAGCTAAAAGCAACCTCTTTGCAGAGCCCCCTTATCCTTACATTCTAAAAGGCAATGATTCCAGGTGAAATTATTTTTAATAGTCTACATGAAACTTTCACTATTTCCTACAGATTTAATACAAATTTGAGCAAAACTGGAAGCATGTAAGCATTCTAACTGCCATTCTAAGAGAAAGTATTTAGAAATGACAGTATTAAAAATTTTACCAGGAGTTTTCATAGCAATAGCTGTCTAATGATGTCCTCTAGCAAAGAGGTTTTGCTCTTAAAACCCATTCTGTTTGTTTTACTCCAGTGCTCTCCCAAGCCTCACTTGGATGCTTGCAAATAACGGATGTAAAAAAAATAAATCCTTATGAATACAGAGCACTGAAATATTAAAAAAGGATTAGAAAACTGGCACATACAAAGTATGTAATAAAAACGATGAAGAGGTCTTTCTAAAGTTTTGACTATGCAAACTGCATGATCGTGCTCAGAGGGAGACTGACAAGTAGGAGGCTGTATATATAATCTTGAAAAACTCAGTGATTGAAGAATATCATGTGGTTATGGATAGAATGATAACATGAGCAATTCTGTAACACAGTAATGACAACTTACACACTATCCCAGTCATGACTCACAAACTCTAATATTAACTAACCACAAAAATGCTGCTGTTTACAACTGTAGAACTCTGGATACTGCTACAATAAAAATAAATAATAATAATACACAATATTCTCTTGCTCTAATACTTTCTTTATTTCCTTCACTGAGTGCATATAATCACAGGAATTAAAGGCTGGACCACAGTGAAGTGCAAACCAGCAGAGTTAAATCAAAGTCAAACAAGCTACTGTGACAGTTATGTCCTAACAGAAAATTTTGCTTTTCACAACTTCATTACTTACAGGATTATGTGCATCTAAAATCTGAATACATTCCAATTTTGACAGGGTTTTTGATGTGCTCAATTGTTCAAAGAGCAAAGCTTGTACACTTAGGATAGCAGTATACAGCTCCAACATTTCAGATTTTTTAACAGTCTTTTGAAAGGCTAAGGAAGCAATATACTCTCCCAGTTTATTTTCCAGATCACGCAGCTGACATTCTTTCTCAAGCAGCAACTCGTACTTAACCTAAAAAATACCAAAACACAAAAGATAACAAGATTAACAGAAATCCTTATATGCATGCTCATGATTTTATTACTCTGTAATTAACAAGCAGGATTAAAGCAACAAAGAAAACAATGTTGTTATGTTATAATGTAATACATTGTTTTAAAAAGTGCTTTTAACATGAAATTACAAGCTTCTGCTGTGCTTAAGTGATCAAAAAAAACCCCAAATCTACAATAATGTCAGATACTTCAAAGACATCAGGCTTTGGTTTTGGGTAGTCAAAACTTTATTATTAAATACTAACCTAAAATAGAGGGTCTAT
>WTSP01010051.1:3134-29291 GCA_025331215.1 Actenoides lindsayi
GGGCCACCAAGATTATTAAGGGAGTGGAGCATCTCCCTTATGAGGAGAGGCTGAGAGAGCTGGGTCTCTTTAGCCTGAAGAGGAGGAGACTGAGGGGGGACCTCATTAATGTCTATAAATATGTTAAGGGCAAGTGTAAGGAGGAAGGAGCCAGACTCTTCTCAATGTCATCCAATGTTAGGACAAGAGCCAGTGGGAGTAAGTTGGAGCACGAGAGGTTTAGGGAGGGTGACAGAGCACTGGAACAGGCTGCCCAGGGCAGTTGTGGAGTCTCCTTCTCTGGAGACGTTCAAAACCTGCCTGGACACGTTCCTGTGTGACTTGGTTTAGGTGATCCTGCTCTGGCAGGAGGGTTGGACTAGATGATCCTTCTAGGTCCCTCCCCACCCCTAACATTCTATGATTCCAGTATCCTCATGCCATGAATTATTCCTTTTTCCTCAGTGCTTCCTATAGGTACCAGTTTAGTACCATCTACCCAGTTTCTGAGGGTAGTTAAAACATACCTTTATCAAAAGAAATGTTAAATAGAAAGGCTTTTTCTCTGTGAACTAGTTTTCCTGCTATGAATCTCTGTCTTGATGTGTCATTGCTTTGTTTATAGCTCCTCCATCACTTATCAATCCATGCCATAAGATACAAAGCACAGGCTGAATTTGTTTTATGAGTGGGTTTCAATGCAATACGATAGCAAGCGCTTTATCACTGGACAGACATAAATAACATGAGCTGTAGTCACCCTCATCTACTGATTTGTCTCTAACACAAAAAGCAATGAAATTTGGCTGACATCATTTGTTCCAGTGAAATCCGTGATTTTGCTATTTGCTAGATAATGATTTTCTCTCCTCTGTAATTTGTTACACTGTTTTAGTCAGGTTTATGAGCCAGTGATAGCCAAGACTGCCTTTTTCTAAAAAACAATACAGCATTATTTTTTCCATTTCTCAGACTTTTCCATTACTCATTATCATACTAAACTATTTAATTGAAAATGTCTTTTCTAGATTCAAATAATCCTTCTGATTATTGTACCAACCCTTCAACAATTTCTAATTATTTTCCATGAAAGTATTTCACAGGTGAGTCTCCCTTCATCATAGAATATCATTATCAGTAATGGAGTTAGTGTAAAGTAAACATTATTCTCTCTTTTCTAGGAATCTAAAAGCTCTCTTCATCTTCTATATATATTTTGGCCAATATCACCAGGCAACATCACCTATTTTATATAATATATATAATTTCTCATTTCTGTTTGCTGTTTTACCCGTATTAGTCAGAGATGCCTCTTTATATCTTCATCTGGTTGTTTACCTTTCTCAGTGCATGTATTTTTATCCCCACTGTTTTGATAATACCATTGCTTTTATTTCTTTTTCTGAAGAGCTCTGGTTAGCTGGTCTATGTTAAGAAAAATCTTATGTCCTTTACTACCACTGGATTTTTTTCAGCTACTCCCCAGCAGCCCCAGTCCCAGTAAGAACACAGGCATGCTGCTGGGAAATCCCTGATGCTCTGCACCCAGCACCACTCCCCACAGGGCACTTACCAGCCCAGCAGAGGACTCTGGCTATGCTCAGGTGCCACTAAAATCATGACCAGGATTATCAGGGGATCAGCTCCTTCAGTCCAGTTTTGCTCTGAGCAATCTTTCTGGTTTAAGAAGAATTTCCAAGTCTTGCTGCATACACAGCAACACAGCACAGTCTGCACACTCTTTTCAAGCCATTCCCACCCTATTCCTCACCACGGAAAATGAACTGCAACTTAAAGAAAATTCACGTGTAGCTGTCTGGGAAAATTAGTATTACTTGAATACATTGATAGTACTTTAAACTGGCTTTCTTAACTCTGTTTTTCCTTTCAGACACCTGGATGTAAGTGTTTCACTATATTTCAGTCTGTCTGTGTTATTTTCACCTGCCAAAGAAATTATGACTACTGAAATCAGTGGAGTTAGACCATCAAAGACCTGGTCACTGTATTACAGATGACTACAGCAGAGATTATTATTCATGGCAAGAGCATACAGAGCTTCTAGGCAAATGGAGACTCTCTTCCTGTTGACCCAATAGCATCTAACCTAATCCAAATAAAAATAAAATGAGCATTTTCAATGAAAACAATTTCTCGAGTCATGTTTTCTAAGCAGCAATGATTGGCCACACCACCATCCACTCAGTAAGTTTGAATCTGTGCATTCCTCTTAGAAGCAGCAACCTCCTTTAGCAACACACACTTCATTAAGGACATATAGAGCCAGACACAATGACTAATGGCCTCTACTCAAGCAAGCCATCCCACTGACTTCAGAGAAATTACCCATGTGAGCCAGAGTTGCCCTAAACCACCATTTCTCAACTGATGCTTTCAAACATATTAATCTTACTACAGCTGCCCCTTTTAAAAAATTGTTAAAAGATTTACTGATCGTGAAACTGGGTTATCTAGCAAAGATTGACAACCTAGAGGCTGTGGACTCCCCTTTGGCCATGTAAAAGAATGGGAAGCCATGTGGTAAGGTCTTTCAATGCTAAGTGGGTCTGCGCATCACCAGGTTAATATGAAAGGGAAGGTCTCTTCCTTAAGTGATATGGTCCTCTGATGATATTTAACACTAAAAATAGCATCCCTTTTGTTAGTGCCCTCCTCCAGTACTTCTTTCAAGGAATTAAACAATTGGCATCCACAGCATTCACCCTCCCAGAGCCATGCTGCCTGGAGAAAGTGAATGGAGACCATGTTCCAAAAAGACAGATACATTTTCCATTAATTCAGAAGCGTTTCTCTTAAGGTCTGTAGGACTTATCCACTCCATGCCTCCCTCCTTGATGCCTCCTACTAGAGACACTTGACATTTTTTGCATGCTGTCTTGCTTTTCTCTGCGATACCATCCAAGATGATGCAGGAGGAACATGTTCAATCCCACGCCTGTCTAGAAATTGAACGTGCTGCTGAGAATTTAATTATGGATAGCAATCAACGCAGCAAACTGAGACCAAATGTAAAACAGGGGTTAAGAGCAAAGCATAGACATGATATAGCAGTGTGTCTCTTCCTACACATTAAACTTCATATGCATCCACAATCAAAGAGCTTTATAACATACAGGGCTGGTATTATACCACATAAAAAGAATATGCTTTAATTACCAATAAATGACTGCTTAGGTCAACCAAAAATAACAAGATTTATCAAATTTTATCATCTCCTCCAAAACATTATTTCTACAAAGTTTGGTGCCTGTGCAGTGCACTAGTTTTAATACGATATTCACTAATTAAAATGTCTTACCGTTTTCCAAGCATACGCTTTAGGTACATGAACCATTTCTATGCCCAGAAAAGACCATTTTACCTTGAGATTTCTAATTAAATGAAAAGCATTTCTCATAGATAAATGAGAGTGCAGATGCTCTTTTCTGCATGGCAGAAGGGAATAGGGAATTAGTCATGAGTTTGTATCCAAATTAAACTACCAGACCTGTCCACAACATCCACATCTGGGTACCATAACAACCAGAGTCACTGACTCATTTTCCACCCACTTTTTTCCAATATTCCCTCTGATCAGTTGTATCTGATCCTTTGATGAGTAAGTACAATGAAAATGTACATCTAAGAACGAATGCTGTTCTCTTTGGACTATAGGTAGTTCTGGTAGTAACCTTAAGTTGTACATTAGTTGTTTGTTTTTCCCTGAACATGAGAAACTGCTGTAAGTAACCAGTGATATTTCCATCATTTCACCAGCTTGATTACTCATAATGGTATAAAAGAGTGAGTCAGGACTCTGAGTCTGTATTAGATGTCTGGCAAGGCTGAAGATAACTGGCTTATAAACATCCTGAGTTTCACTTTCTTGGACATTTCACAACACAAACTTTAGGCTTCGGCTTTGCCTTAAGAAAAGGCATGTTCATTAGTGCTTAGAGTAAACACTGGGAATAGGCCTTACAGCTCCTGGTCCCCCTTCCATCACCAGCTTGAGTTGTCATGTGGCTTTGAGAGAACCACTGAGACTCCCACTTAAATCTCTGTATCTCCAATACCTTAAAAGCATACTCTCTTAAAGCTCTTTATCACAGGACGCAGGTATTACAAGATACAATTATATGCACGCATAGGTTTGTTAATGGCCTAGTATGCTAATGGTTAAGTGCTACTGCATACTGTGTTATGCCTCACTGTTAAAGCATGGAAAACTCAGAAGCAAGGCACAATTATTTATAGGCTGCTTAGCTTCCAGACAGTAATGCAGATTTCATCCCCATCCGCTGCCCTATACAGCTGGAGAAGACAAATAGCTGCAAAAGCTAAACCATGCATCTATAATAAGAAAATTCAGATGCAACCCCCAATTCTCCCAATTGCATTGGCAGCTCAGGTTCCCCTGGGTATCCAACACTCTGATTTTGCTGCTCTCAGAATCACAATGGCAGCTCATGTGCCCACCATGGCTGCAGCTGCTTGCCCGCAGCACAGCATCAGGTCCCACTCCAGCGGGCAAGCACCTTCCCAACAGCATCAAGAACTGGAGCAAAATAGAAAACAACAGTGTGCTTCTAATGGAAAATTAACACAGAGTAGCCTTGTGTTCCAAAAAATGCTAATGATAAAATGCTAACATTATTTAACACCAATTCATCTGACCTTACTGACTGGAACATTGTTAAGGCTGTAATTTAAGCTTAGTCACAAAAGGGTATAATTGAAATTTCACTATGGATTCACCTAAGTATCCAAAGCACTTCTGATCTGAATGTTCATTCTTGTTTGTATTATGGAGTCCAACATTCCTATTAATAATTCCTGCTCCTTCTTAACTTACTCAGACAGGGTCAGCATTTATATCGGACCTTGTGTACGTCCTTTCCCTCCTCATAGGCCATGCCAGCATGTGGGAAGGGAGGGAACATTTACATACTATCATATCTCCTCAAAATAATTAAAAATGTAGAGATTGATTCAAAAGGCAACATCCAATAACAGAGAGAGAATAAGCCTTCATTAAGTCTCCAGTTTCAGTAACACATCATTTAATCCTAAAGGCAAAATAACAGCAAACGAGCCAACAATACCCTCTATAATTTTATTTTTATGATTTCTCCAGTAATGGAGAACAGGACCAGACTTTACCACTGCTCACTAACTCTGCTACTCTGGGAATAAAAGGCAAACACTGTGCTACCCTGTGTAGGAGGCTGAGAAACTGAGATGTTAATTTTCCTTTTTTTTAGCGGTAGAAGAAGAAATTATATCAGGCCATAACATTGAGTGAATATAAACAGCTTTGACACTGAAATTGCCTAAGACAGGAAAATGCACTCCAATTCTAGAGGTGAAACATTTGAAGTAAAAGAGTGAGGTCATAATAATTAGAGATTAAAACCTCAAAACTGTCAATGTATCTTTAAAATCACAGCTAATTAATCCCATAATGAGAACGTTTGAGGTACAAAGTTACTACCTATGGCCTTAGCTGGAGGGCTCAGGAAACACTAGGATTATTTTATTGTAGATATTCCAAACATCTTCTCATCCAAACAAAGTGTTTTGGTAGCCCCCAAGCACACAAACCCTTCTGTGCTTTGCTTAACCACTCCCACGTGGTGATGGGGCTTCCTGAGTCTTAGGGACCCAGGGGGACAGGGACAAAACTGCTTCTCCATGGCTCAGGGGTGATGATGGTGCCTGGGACACAACTCATCTCTGGACAGGCAAAAACCATGACAGAGCACCCAGGCTAGTGGGGAGAGCAGTGAAGAGGTGTCATCCATCAGGACCCAGAACATAGTTTAATGTTAATCATGGGGGACATTCTCATGTTTGAAGCTAAAAATCAACTATGCAAGGAAACATAACCAAAGCTTTGGTCATTCAGGATTATCCTAGGAAGTCCAGTCAGGTTTATTTTCCCCAATCTGAAGGTGAAAATGAAAATCTATTTAAACTAAAAATAGATAAACTCTAAAAAAAAAAATAAATCAAGTTTTGTCCTAAAAATGGTCAGGATCAGGATAGCAGTAGTTTAGGGTTTTGTCCAAATGAAAATTAACACATCAATATTTTAACAGGAGTCAAGAGTCTTGTGAAATTCCAAAGTTGCCCTGAGATGCTTGGTTTAGAACTACAAAAATTGGCATCTTTTGTCTGTACCTCTTGGTGTACATCTGTGTATTGACTGCAGGCAGCTCCAATACACTGGAGAACGCAGTGCTCAGTTATATCATCACCAGAGAACCCCATCTATAAAGCCCAGTTTCATGGCTCTAACCCATGCTCTCACCTGGGTACAGACTTTCACTCTACAATTTTGGAAGCCTCAAAGACACACCATAACAGAGAAAAAAACAAAGATAAGATTTTCAGAGACCAGTTGAAGTCCACTCTCAATTAGTAGCAGAAATTTCACCAATTTCACTGGAAACTAAATGAGACCAACATCAAATCCTTTGTAAAACTCTTTCACCTTTTATCTCCCTAGGACTCAAGACATCATTTTGTTCCATCATTAAGAAATTCACCATAATCAAGCCAAATAAAAAGTCCTGAGGAAACTCTGAGCCTCGTTCTGACAACATGCTGGGAAGATGCAGCCTTGCAGGCTGGAGTAGGAGAGGGGCACGGGCTAGTAGCACTCTCCACCGCATGGGCAGGGATCTCAGCTACAAGCAGGAACCCTGGAATAACATGCATCACTAGCTCAGCCCAGGAGCATGGGAATATCATTATGCAGAGGGATCACCGACTGTTTGTCAGGACCAGATGGGAACAATCCTCTCTGAACTGCAACTAGATACGCGTAAACCAGTGACATGAGTTTTCAGCTGCAAGATAAGGCTGAAAGATACCAGCTCTGCTACACAGGCACTGCAAGAGAATAGGTACACCTTACTGTGAGTATTGCAGGATAAGGACCCCAGGTATGTACCACAGACAGTCAACAGCTGGGTTACCACATAGCCTACAATCACTTGAGGTTTATCTCCAATAGCACCAAGAGTCATGGAAATTTTTTTTAAATGAATTTTGATGGTGACTCAATGAAAATTAGTCAGCAGCAATAATATGGATCCTTCTTTTGCATAAATTATATAAAAAAAATCTGCTCCTAAACACAGTGTGATTACTGGTAAATGAACAGGATTATACTCTCCACACCCGCTACTCACCCCAGATCACTCCTCTCCCTCCCCTCTCCCATCCACAGAATGACCAGTTCATGTAATCCCTCCTTTACCTGCATCACTGAAAGTGAGCCAACATGGCTCTCATACATTTTTAAACTCAGCCTGGAGAGGGGTTGGCAGAGAGATGGAGATGACCTTTACAGCTTCCAGCTGCAGCTAACAAGCTTTGAGCTTGTCACAACTCTTTCTACTGTAACTAGTACCTTGAAATTGAGCAGCGTTCATTGGATTAATACAGAAAAATTTTACAAGCAGGAAAATTAATTAGTCAGAATAACATACAGTATTCTGTAATACAACTTAATTTATAATTATAATACAAAGTTATCAAATTTTGGTGCAAAAACCAGCCCAGCCAATCTCCAGCCAGCCAGTCTCAGGATGAGGTTGCCATTCAAATGCTGCGATGGGTTGCATTGCCCATCCCCACCTTCTTCTCTACATCCCCTGCTCCTGCCAGGACATGATGTACCCAGTTCTCACCTGTCAGTGTTTCACTACACATTTAGTTATTGTTCTTTCCCATCCCTAGAATAGCTAATATTTTGCTAACCTTTGCTAACCTGAGATGTATCAATTTGCCTTTCAGGATTCCCAGCATCAACCCTATGTATTTCTGACACACACTCATCCAGCTATAATGGTTAAATCACCGGGGTATTGCTCTTCCTGATCCAGAGGACCTTTCTCAAAGGGTTCTGCTGTCTAAACAGAACATTGGATTTGATTGCAAAGATAGATTTTACCATTTCTGGCCTTAAATAACTGCTTTGGAGGCAGTCAGCCACTTCGACACCGCATTGTCTTTGGTGCAAAGAAATCGGTGAGATCACTTTGTCACAGCTTTCCCACAAAATTCTTTAAAACATTTCACCCTTTGTAAAAAAGTGCTGAATGGAATAAACCACATCCAGACCTTACCCATAATAGACTTGTCAGCAGCACACTGGCTTACTCTAAGGTAGCGGCATGTCATCTGCTGTCTCTGTGAACTGTAACACCAAGCACTCACACAGCCTTTCATCCTCATAAAGCTCTACAAATATTTAAAGAGACCAAAGGAGAGTTCAGAACCTTCCCTCTTGAAAGTTAACCTCTATGAAAATGAATTCACCGTGGCTAAGTCCCTCTCTCTTCTCTATTTTCTTTGCCTCTCTAGGAGTCAAAGCATCCTGTTTAATGTATTCACACAGCATCCACATATCACACCCTTTATACACCTCCAAGACAGAACTTCACCAGTTCTCTAACTCTGCCACTGTCCACCACCATTGCTTGATAAATGCCAGCAAAAGAGGAATGTATCCATCTCATCCAATTTCAGCTGTCTATATGGTGGGACTTCTTGTCTGGTCAGTAAGCACATGTGGAGGGTGGCCTTTGTATGTGATAGTGTGGGATACAGTTTGGATATGGCAGTGTTGCCCACTGGAGAAGCACCATTCAGAGAGATGAATCCCACTCCATTGCACAACTGAAAGAAGCCAAACAACTCAGATTATAGAAAACATGCTGTTTGCACATGTTAGTTCAGATAGGGGTTTTCTTTAACAGAAAACCCTACCATTACATTCTGAACAGGCAGAAGTGGTTGACCCTTAACTTCTTTGAAAGCTTGCTTCACACCTTAATTACCCCATAACATTGTGCTCAACTGATGAATCTTTCTTCTCGGGTAGTTCTTTGGTGTCATTTATGCAGGATGAAGTTAACACCACAACCAAAGCAAAAAATCCTAATGACTCCTGTTATCGCTCCCCTTTTTTCCATCACAGCCATCATGACGCTTTCTCTTAAGAGCAGAAGGGATGCAAGACTGCTGAACATAAGGTTGTCCTGAAGAGTCACTCTATATAAAGATTCACAGTTCCCACTAGCAAGTTACAATAAAGCCCAGAAAGTGCACAAGTTTGAAAAGGACATTACATCCATGTTCATACCTGGGTCCAGCCTAGAGAAAAATGGGCTATAGTGAGGCACACCCAACCCATCATGCTCCATAGTTTGAAAGGAGGACTCAAGACTTCCCCACTCCTCAGTGTTTTCCTCCTATGACACTCAAGCTTCCTAAACAGCCTGTAACAGAGACTTAAAGGTCTAACACAGAAATGAAGAATTAAATCAAGGCAAGTGACAGCAGAAAGGTGGAGAACCCCCCTTTGACCCAGGTGTCCATCCAGACTGCCAGGCTCTCCTGGCAATCAAGAGGACATTTTTGATGAACTTAGAAATTCAGGCTTTGGGTTGTGGGGTTTTTATCCCTTCAGTCTCAAAACCTAACAAATTCACCTGCAAATCTCTATTGTTTCTCAAAAAGATTTTAGACAAGGGTGATCAGAAAATCATATTTTTTTCAGTTAGCTCCTAAATATTCTGTAAAAACCCCAGACAAGTTAAAGAGAAAACTGAAGGAGAACATGGTGGTAAAGGAAGTTTATGAATATATTTATATTCATTATCTGAACTTATTGAGTCCTCCAGTCTTTTAGTCACCCAGCAGTAATATTTGGACAGATTTAATCCAGTTCCATAAAGTGAGTATTTTTCCATTAACTACAATGAGCTTTCTATGAGTTTTTATAATTTTTTCTTCTCTTTACAGAAAAATACAGCTTGTCAGAGAATGACTTTTATTACAACCAATCTATATGTGACAATTGTTCTGTACTATTCAAAAAAAGGAAATCTTGCAGTTTAAGGGTTATCCATGAAGCGTTTTTTATGTTGGTTTTGGGGTTTGTTGGGTTTTTTTTCTTTTTCTAAGAGTCTCACTCGCTACAAGCATTTAAATGCCCATGTAATAGTATTTTAACTTTAATAAACACACACAACTTATTATGTGAGCAAACTTCTTCAGTGATACTTTCACTATCTGTGGCACATCTGTGACTATTTTACACTACCCTAGAAATACTCACCCCACTGACTCATATCACTTTGCTTCCACAAAGCAAGAACCAGCTCTTCCAGAAGTTATGGGATCCCACTGTTTCCAGCCTTTTCAATGATAATGCCTTTTCTTAAGATTATCTCTTCCAGAGCAGGAAGACCTAGTGCAATACTCAATAGAAATATTTAAAAGTAACTTCTTTTTGTTCTGGGTTTGATTTTTTTTTTCCCCACTTGTATTTATTTGTGACAAGTGGTTTTCAAGTCATAGCATGTGCAAATTTGTGGAGGAGAACAGAGTCACAGTGGTACTGGGTACATCTTCACCTCAACCCAAAAAGGCCAACCCCTTAAACTCCTTGCTGAAGTAGGCTTTCAAGGCTTAATCCTGCAATATTGGAGCCAACTAGTTTCAAAGATAAAGCATTAACAGAGATGTTAGGCTTAATGAAAAAATGCCAGGTTTAATGCCAACATTCATGACCCCATGCAGGCCCATCAAAAGCAGGATTAGTGGGCTACAGCTTTTTAACTGTCAATATTTAAGCAACCTATCCATAGCATAAGTACTTGCTTTGTTAACTGCTGGAAATCTATCCCTTATCCACTCTTTTATATCAATAAAAAAAGGTAAAAGGAAGTGTAGTGCCTCACACTTTTGATTTGATAGTACTTTCATTCCTCTACTGTCATAAATTTCTACCTACAAAACTATAAAGAAAACTCTCTAAATCCTTGTGGCTTGTTGTTTGTTATTCAACAGTCAGAGCACAATGCAAATAAGCAGGCTTGCAGAGGGAACGAAGACACATTGACTCCATGTGCCACACTCACAAGGAGTTTCCACTTCCTGCTTTAGTCAAAAGCTGCAGGTGACATCCATACTGACTACTGAAGGGTCTTCCAAGACCACCCACATGATGACACTCATCTGTCTTCCTTATGACAAGGAAAACTTTATGTAGGAGTGGATGATGTTCCTCAAAGTGCTCTGAGATGCCAGGTGTGCCAGCACACCCTGCATGCTGCGGTGCTATCAGGATGGTGGTGCCCAAGTGGCCAGGAGCCCCTCTCTACCACACATCCAGACACAGAGGCAGAGAGCTGTTTGCACAAGGTCACTTCCATAGATACAAACCAGCTTTTGTTTTCATGAAAGTAAATTTTAGTGCTTGTTACTCACAAATATCAACTATAAAGTACATCTTATGCAAACATTGTGTGCATATGAACACTAGATAAAGCCACCCACAGGATCTCAGCATAGCAAACTAATTCATACACACTGGCACTGTGTAACAAGGCAAAACATTCTCCCAAGAACAAGATTCATGTTTCTCTGTAAACATGGTTAGGCTTTTTATTCAGAGCTATGCAGTTATTACAGTTGGGAAGGCCTGATAATACCAAAGTTGATCACAGTTCTAATTATAACTTTTAATATGCTGGATTTTATTCATTCCTCCTCCTTTTCAACCTTCATGTTTTATTCCCAGTTATTCAAGGCTTAAGACTTGTAAATGAAAAATGAAGCTTCTGGGTTTTTGAGGATAGATGTTGTTGATTGTTGCCTGTTCAGAAACCAATCTGCACAAGAAGAGTTCAGGGTATAACTATTTAAGAGTCCAGAAGCAAATCCCAAGAAGGCAATTACTTAAGGTACCTGCAGCATGCCAACAGATGTCTTAAAGCCACAGGGAAAATTGCTGAGAATTTGTTTGTGAAGCAGTCAAGGCCATCAGGAGGTTCCAGACCTGAGATGTACCACAACCACGACTCAACTGCTTCAAGTCAAATAAGCAGATCTTAGCCCCAGGTGGACTCTGCCAACAGATGTCAAAGACTTCCTCAGTCTTCCCTTGAGCACTCATCTTTCCATCCCTAAAGACAACTTTTTCTTTTTATTTCTGTGCCTTACCCTCCTTCTGAACCCCTGCACCAATGCTGTGCCCAATTTCAGCAGTTCCTTAAGCACTTAAGGTTAAGTGAACCCAATTCTTGTGATGCCTTGTCATATTCTTTCTTTATCAGATGCAAGACAAGATGATAAGTTTGGGTCTTTTTTTATATACTCAAAACAAAAGACACAGGAAAAAAAACACACTTCAGGTGCTCCTGAGACGTGTAGAGTCAAACTAGAACTACATTAGACATAAAAAAGCTGAGTAAAATAATTTACCTCAGATGAGCACTTGAGCTGATAATTTCAAGTGGTAAAAGTATACCTGTGTACTTGAGAAAAATGAGAGAGATGGAGCAAATGTTAAGATAAATATTATAGCAAATTTTTCTACAAGTTTCCTCCAACCCCAGTGAGCCATTTATCACAACATGAACATTTTTGGCCATGTGCAAATGCATCCTAGAGCCTGTTCATCTCCTTCTGTATAGCCACTACCTAACTAAGCCATCACTCTGAGCCAGGCTTAACTTCTGCAGTTATGGCATCCATGGGGAAAATACATCTTCAAGGATTCAATCCAAAAACTATTGCCAAACTTCCTGTCTCATCCTCACAGGGCTCCCTGCAGGTTCATGTGGAGCCTTATAAATGTAATACAATTTTACAAGTTGTCCACTTTAATCCAGTGAAGACCTGAATTACGGCCAGATTTAATCATCCGAGGAATCAACGTGACCCATTTCACTGCATTTCCTCTTCAGTAGCAAAGCCCCACAGTAGCATCCTGTCCAATCTGTTACACCAATTAAATTTTTAAAAGCAGATAAAAAGACATTATCAGTAAATCTTTAAAAAGTCCAGTGAATGTATACAGATAAATAAAAAAGTATTTTTATGAAAACCCACAAAAGACAGAATGAAATAAGCAGCAGACTGATTTAACACTGATTGAAGAACACCAGTCGATGCATTTTTTTCAACACTGCACCTAATAAGGGAAAAACTTTTTTTTTTTTTTTACTGGAAGTAAAAGTTTTCAATTCAATAATATATCTCAGTTATGTCAGAGTATGGACTCCGAAAATCACAGAATTCCCTGACCTTAATCGAGCACAGTATTTAAGCATGAACTTCACCTTAAATAAGGCACCAGTTTTCAAACTTCAGTGGAATTATTCATGTGTTTAAAACCAGGCACATGCACAAGCATTTTGCAAAGCTCCTGCCCATCTTCTGTTGGTTATCAGTTGCCATTAGGTGTGTGAGTTTTTCATACAGCACTTGGCCACAGAAAAATATTAGAAAAGGAACAACACTGTTATTAGAGGGAAGTCTGAGTGATGCTCACTCTTCTCAACTTCTATCATTTTTCTGCCCTGTCACCTCCTCTACAGTTTCTTCCCAAATGCACTTACTCCACATTTCCTTTTCTCGAGAGAGATGTTACTATATGAAAAAATATCCGCTAGCTACTTAGCTTGCACAGAGCAGAAGCAGGGTAGAGCTGTGAAAAGCCCACCCCTCATTTCCTCATCACTATTGACCCAGGTCTGTGTGCTTCTCAGTGTGTTCCTCACTCAGGCCATAGGGATGGAGGAGTCTGGCTCACTTCTGAGGCCAGATTTTTCCTTTCAGACTTCCTCATAGGCTGAGTTTTAGGTACAGCTAGGGAGAGATTTAGTGAAATAAATCCTCCATGTGGAAGGGATTACTCTAATGCAAAGGCTCCTCTACCAATATGTATAGACCCCCAAAAAAAGAGGGATAAGAGCTATGAGTGTTAGACACTTCTGTGTTGATAGAAGTGATTTTCACTAGAACTTGAACTCACATAATTTCCTCAAGACAGGATTTTAACCAAAGTGGCCACATTGATAGAAAATATGTTTAAAGTCAGGAGTTCTATTCTTACACTTACATATAATATTACAAAGTAAGGATTTGGATAATGAAGAAAATGTGTGCTTCTTTCACTGAGCCTAATTAATCCTTGGGGGGAAGTAAGAATATAAATATTTTTATTGACTTTAGGCTCTGTCAAAGCTTCATTTACTTATACGGAGATCATGACCAGATTCTGCTTTTTACAAATACAAATTTAATTCAGGAGTGTGTGAGGGAAAAAAAAAAGCAAAGCCAAAACCCACCAGACTACAGAAAGACTGTGCACTGTTTCTTTCTCCCATTAGTTTTTTTTCAGTGTATGCTTTGCTGCCAATATCATGCAGCATTTTATTTGTTTGCTGACCAGATGGCTGAATATTTTCAAACAGAAAAAAAAAAAGCAATCCATAGCAAATAAGACTTTTTTTTTTTCCCTTGAATTTTTAGTTGAATCTTCATCACTACTCAACTTTAGGAATGCTACATGCTTTTATGAATATTATTTTTTTTAAAAGACAAAAAAAGAGACTGGTGACACCTGTAACATCAGAGGGAAGTCACATTTGGGAAGTTTAGTTCAGGAACTTCTGTCTGACTTGCAACCACTTGTCTCAGGACATGACCATGCCCTTTGTGAGTCCTTAACTGTATTAGGCATCTAAAGTAACCCTGTTCATTGAACAAAGCAAGATCTTAAATCACAGCCTGACAAGAAAAATATGTAACTGTATATTCTTATGAGAAAGCCTCAATACAATATCACCCTCTTGGGTTGCCTCCAAGCCCACAGAGCCCATTTCCACTGCAAGAATAACTAATAAATAAGACCAAGGACAAGCTAGCAAGGTGGCCTGAGTTAAGCAAATATAGAAAAATGCATCTTACATTCAACTCAGTCATCAGCTACATTCAGCTCCTGGACTCTTCTCTGTATTCATGCTGCTAACCCCAGCCAAAATGATCTGCAGTAGCAAGGTCTAGCCAAGCCCTGTTTCTTTCAAAGTCCAGATTTATCCATAGGGTTAAGGCAGCTTTTTAGGCAGCTACAAAACCATGTTTGTTAGCATTTCTAACAGACAGATGGTGCCTGGTGCTACAAGCTTCTTGTGAAGAACCAAGGCTGTGTTGAGGTATGAGCTGGGGGGTGACAGCAGTAGGCAGAGCTGTGGCTGCAGCACCATTAAACCTTCTTTAAGGGGCAGGGCAATGTGTTATCACAACAGCTGTATCAGTCAAATCAATGAGCAGCAACTCATCAGCCCATGGATTGAGGGGAAATGCAGGACAAGGAAGAAATCAGAGTTCCACTCAGGCACAGTTCCCAAGCTGTCCATTGCTATTGATCACACCTATAAGATATGATCTAGTCTAAAACATGAAGAAACAAATATATTCATAACTGGATTTCCTGCCTGGGTAGTGCAGTCAGCCTGTAATCATGCACATCGTAAGAAAAAAAACCAAACCAAAACAAAAAACCCAACACAATAAATTGAACAGCTGCCTTTTTGCACTGGGAAATTAAACCCAAATACAAGGTCTGGCCCATTTGAAAAGAGTTGCAATAGATTACAGGCTAATTATTACATACAAGTTTACATGTTAGGTTTAATCCTGCATAGATGATAGACAAAAATTAACACTGGTATGAGCTTCGTGTTGATTATTCCCTGGATAGAAAGGACTCTGCTATGTGATAACACACCTTCAGTAGGGAGCCGCTACATGGCAAAACAAAACTCTTTATTCACAAACAGCTCTACAGAACTAAGCCCAAGGCTGTGCTTCCATTTTAATTCAGCAGTTTAGAGGCAAAGATTTAGGTCCCTTCTCCAGTGTAATTAGATCACTGCAGAGACGACCACTGCCACACACATCCCAGTCTTATCAACATAGCTTCACCACTGCAGCTTACAGAGCACTGCAGAGCAACCTCATAGCTTAACAGTTAATTAATTCAGTTAAAGTGCAGATTAATTTAACTAATGGATCTAGATTAACTTAATTTTAGTTTAGGTAACTAAAAGGTGAACATCTACCTGACATAAGCCAGAGTTCCTCTGTGGACAGTTGTCTACATTTAGCCTGTATCTGTACTAAACTAACTATATCAGCTGCTCTATCACTTGCTGACCCCTCCCCAGCCAGGAAGGGGATTGGGAAGAGAGATCCACAGATTGAAATTAGAACAGATTCAATGAAACAGCAAAACTAATATTAATACCAATGTAAAATGTTATACCCAGTCCAGTGAACGCACAGCAGCCACAATACACAGGAAGACAGTGCTCAGGAGCAGGATGTAAGCAAGCTCCTCTAGAGAAAAACAAAAGGATAAAGAAGAAAAAAAAAAACAAAACTTCCCTCTTTATACTATGCATGACATTCATGATATGGGATACACCTGTAGCCAGCTGGCCTGGCTTTTGCCCTTCCCAGTCTAAAGTCCTGGCTGACTTGAAACTGCTAATGGCCTGCATACTATGGCTGGCCTAGGATTCTACCCCAGTGAAAACAGGACATCAGTGGAAAAATATAAGCAGATTCATGAGAGTTCATTCACATCTTCTCCTGCAATGTCCCAACCTGTGCCAGTTTTCATGGGCAAATCCATGCCAGGGAGCCTGCTAACATACCTTGGGGTGATCTGGACAGTTCAAGAACCAGAGCTCTTTGTATCTATCATGCTTATCTGCCTAGAGACTGCCTATGAAAGCAAGATATTGCCCTAATAATTTACTTTTATTTCCAGCATATGTCATGCTCAATGAGGTGCCACTGGGTCTCCCCCTCAGACTATCTACAGTGCAAATGCTAACATTGAATAATGGCAAAGTTTGTTAAATTGTACTTGTAAATTGTCACATAAAGCCTCCGAAAGCCTCAAGTCAAGCATCATTACTTCCACCCCATCAAATTCATGCAACTTATTTAAGTGCCACAGGACCTTAAAACACTATACAACTTAACTCCAGCTCATTTAACTTTCCAGGTCTTTGCTTTTCAAGGTTCACATTTTCCAACTCTTCTCTGCAATACCAAGGAGCTGACATACCTTTTCTCCCCCCCCCCCACCTTTTCAATAAAAGCCATGATTCCTGCATAACCACATGATGAGGCTTTAAGGAAATACTTTCCCTTGTTGAGCAAAGCAGTTCAAGAGATTAGCAGTTCAGTATCGCAATGGGCAATGCTGCAAATCAGCTTGCTTTTTTTTTTCCTCACGTAAAACCTGGAACTAAAAAGCAATGACTCTTCAGAGAAGCCAGCTAACATTTAAGTAGAGTTGTCTTTAAGTGCCATTAAAAATACTGCAAGATATGGGAATTGATTCTTTTTTACATTATGGCTCCTCTTAGCCAGGGTGAATGATCATCGATCACAGCTATTTCAGTAAGAGTGCAGGGCTCGGTGTTGAACTGTTTGTGATACCTGGTCTGTGCATTCCTAAAAGGATGCCTTGACACTAAGAAGACATGTTGATTTTGTGCAGCACTGAGCAAAGCCTCTGGATCCCCTGCCTCTTGCTGTGCACAGGCTAGCACAGAGCACAGTGGGCTTCTGGCCAAAAAATGGAGACTTCAGAGTCCTGGTGAATCCTATATTCAGCATCAAAACCAGGCATTAATCGACAGAGTCATCTTGTCTGATCTTCTGGAAGAGGAGACAGATGGCCTTAGTGCAGCTGTTATTTGAACAGCTCTAGGGGAGACGGTCATTACCTTACTAACCAGCACACTTGACATTCATCACAAGGCAAGACAAGCTGCTCATCAGCAGGTCTGCAGCACAAGTGCTTGCCAAGAAACGTGCGGTGTGAAGAGCTGAATTGTTTCTCCACTCCAATTCTACTAAGCAGCCTCCACCCAGCATCCCTGAGATGCACATCAGCTCGTATTCCCTCCATACAAGAGTAAATCCTGCTGTAAAAGAGTCTGGTTAGGGCTGTTGTTTCTTTCCTTTCGAGAGAAGTCTGAAGTTTTTAAAAACTGGATGAAATAAGACCAAACAAAAGAGCGAAGAAAGGAACTGTCATGGGAAATCTTTCTTCTTCATTTGCTTTAAGGAACCACAGAGCTGGAGATAAAAAGCAGCTAACCAGAAACAAGCAGCATTTGATCAGCACTGTTGACCTGCCAGCAGGAGGGAGCCACAGATATAAAAGCCTGGGAAAAAGCAGAAGTCATTCATTTCTGATGTATGTCTCTCAAAGACACAGCACCACCCCTATGTGTGTATAAAACGCAGCCAGCTTGTGTGAAGATCTTCCTTTGAGAAACTTCAGAGACTAAGTACAAAACCAGAAGGATTTCACATGCCACAAGAAATGCTATGGGGAATTAACACTTTAGGAGTCAACAGCTGAGGTCTAAATCACCTTTACCCTTGAGTTTACCCCTAAAAGTCACCACCTCAGTGCATTTTTGTTTTCTGGGACAATACAAACAATTTAGACACTGATTTCTCTACTATTAAATGTATACTGTACTTTATCAAACCAGCAACAATAATGTTAATGGCATTTTCAGGTTTTGCACTCCCCATCTCTTCCTCCTCTGGCTTTGTTATCTGATGCATTTCAATTTTCTGACCATATTCATTACATCAAAAATACCTCTGAGCATATTCAGGTCAGTTCCAACCTCTGAGGGAAAGTTCACCCCTTCCTCAAAGCAGGGTTTTTTTCATCAAACTGGGTTATAAGATTAGCATTATTAACTCACATTGGAAATTATTATAAAGCAAATAGCTCTTTTGCCTGTGTCTACCCTGGTAACTAGAAGAACTCCAGGGATCTCTCCAGTGTCATGGACTGACTCACCTTGTTTACATGAATCTCTTCTGATGCTCCTGGGCATATCCTTTTAATCAATCCCACCCTGAGCCACTTTTCTGTGGATGATCCCTGGAAAATATTTGCACCTTTATGGTGGAATAAAATCTAAACAAATGAAAATTGAGCTTCCCAGAATTTTCACCACCAAATAATATAATACCTGTCATTTTTTGTAGATACTTTGCAATAATCTTCTAATATCACCATAAATCATCTCTATTACATGTTGTATTTCTTGACCATAAAACACTAACAGGTAAGAGAGGTTAACACCATATCAGCAAGGGAAAGTGGGACGAGTGATTTGCCCTCTCTTTGTAGCACTAAAAATTCTCTGTCAAAGAAATTTTCTAGTTAGAAATAGCCCATAATCTGAAAATATTTATTTTCATTGTAAACGTATCTTACAGGCAGCAAATACCCTTTTCCCTGCAGAGACAGCACTTGCACCTCTGAAGTCAGCACACAGACCTCCACAACAGAGAGTAACGATCAGGTTTTTTCATACCTTTAACACATACCTCTCATTTTCTTCTTCTTACATCAGGAAACACAATCCTCTTCCCATTATCTCTGTGTAAATCCAGGCTAGCTCTACCTGACCAAAATTTTATGTTCTAGAAATAAAATAAGAGGGGACTGGCCTTGTGCCTGGTGGGTCCTAAAGCCTCATCCACTACTTCTAGCCCCACAAACATTGAGCCACCTCTGCCACTCACTCTGCTAAATACCCACCCTCTTCTTTTTCTGTTTGTTTTGGGGTGGGGTTTTTTGGGGTGGTAATGGTTAGTTTTCAGCCAAATCAGTATTTGCTCTGAGTCAGCACAGTGACAGGATTGTCAGCATTAACACAGGGGTGCTGGCAGCTCGGCTGCACATGTCATCTTAGATCATTTTAGATCAGCTGTGAGCCCATGTCCCAAGTGCACAGTGATTACTGTCTGGCACCATTAAAAAATGTGAGTATCACAATGTTTGTGAAACAGGGTCATTATTAGATTTGGGTAATCTTTTGCAATTGAAACTTTTTTGTTTGTATGTTTTTTAAAAAGGAGGTTGTCAAAATAAAGTGGGGTTTAACTATGCCTCTTCTTCAAAACCAGAGATTTCCTCTTTCAAAGACTGAAAACCAAAATTTTTCCACTACCAGCAGCCAAAACCTAAACATATTTTCAGGCCCAAAATAAGATCTAAAACATCATCAAGGGGGAATGGGAGGGAGACTCTTTTCCAAGTAGGTGTAAGAGTCAGGAAAGACACAGCAATGATGGATACCAGAACGGGACCTTCACAGTGGGAGCCCCTGGAAAGACCTTGACAATGTCTAGGAGACATATGGGACCAGTTCCATGACCTGTTCCCAAACACTGTTTCTTTCCTATCTCAAACATGAGGGGTTCAAGGCTGCCTTTTTTGTTATCAACTCTCCAGTTTTTTTAGGTTTTTCTTCTTAACTGATTCTTACTGCTTCCTTCAGCAACTTACACATATGACATGGGGGAAGCCCGCTCCGATGGCATCTCCCCTTTGCCCACAAAGTGATGCCTGCAAGTCCTAATAACCCCCGGATCTGCCCTTCAGTCATTGCAGTCAGTGGGAGCCCTGACAATGTCTTCACTGAGCATGAAGTCAGACTTGCAGGCAAGGGTTTCCCTGCAAGCGCTTCCAGCATTTCTGACCCAGGTCATCAGCCAGCCTAAAGCACTGCTACAGCTTTTCTAACCAACACCCACTGGAAAATGTGTCCTGGAGGAAGCAGCTGACAATCAAAATCACCGCTTACACCCATCCTGGCACTCAGCTCACTGATGCTCCCCACCAGCACCATGTGTAGATGTGTCAGGAACCCCAGCAGAGCTCCTGTCCTTGCTTGCTCTCTCTAAATCTACACAAGCTATGAGGAACAAAGGTGAGGGGGAAGGGGGGAAGAAGAAAATAAAATCATGCACTTTTTTTTACAGATGATAAATATTCATTCTGAATGATCAAGTTGTGTTTGACGGTGAAGGAAATACAATCTTGTGTTGCTGTAATGTCTGCTACTCTTTCAAAATTATGGTCTGTTACAGCAGTTTCCACTGTGCCTAATTTTCTTACTCTTGAATCACTACGACCATGGCTCACTTTCCATTTTTTCATAGCAGCATCTGTCCTTCTTTTCAGGTTTCAAATTCAGACACCTCACTGGTTTCTATTGTGCTTTCCCCCACCTCCCACCTTGATCTGCCTACGTGCTTTGGTGGCGATGCTTTCTGCTGTGGTACCTGTGTCTCAGCATCTGTCTTCTCATCTTTAGTGTATGTGTTTCCACTTCATCAACTTTATTGTCAGCAGTTTTATAGCATGGTTTTTTGCTCTTCTTTTCTCATCTTCCTGACTGTCCATCACAGTGGCAAATGGAAGCTGTACATTCTCTTTTCGCCTCAAAGACAAAAGTCTGCATAGCAAGAGGTGATAAAAATAATATGATCTGTCTAGAAATCTTTCCAAAGCCTCTTCTGCTGACTATGAACTGTTCATAAATTAAGAGTCTAAGATCGCTCAGGGTGTCTAGAAATCAGGGAATACAACACTGGATTGCCCCAGCAGCTGCTTTGTTGCCCAAATAGCCAGTGCAGATGCTTCAGAGAAAGGGACAAGGATACCAGTAAGGGACAGTGAGGGAACTGACTTAGAAATAGAATTCCTTCCTAAATACTTAGCAATGAGATAATCTCTTCTGAGATTTTAAGGCCAACAGAGACTAAATGAATCCCAGAGATCAAGAAGCCCCAGAGGTTGTTTACAGTTACACGAAAATAAAAAAAAAGTATTATCTTTTAAGAGCAATAACATTTAGCCTTTCAAGTGCACAGAAAGTCTTTTTATTTCTACCTTGTCTTAAAGATTTGCATGTCATTAATTTTCTCTACGCCATGCATTAATGCATGTTTTCCTTTCTCTTCCTCCATCAAGTTATTCCCTTCTAACTTAGACAGCACCACCCTCTGTTGTGATCACTATATGCTTATTAACCAGTTAAAGAACAAACACAACATTCACAATTCCTGAGTACTAATGATAATGCAGAAAACCACTCTTACACATTTAATTCTTTATTTTTTTTATGATCCATCCAATTTATTTCACCAAGACCACAAGGACTGTCTCTACAGAGCTACCCACAATGAACTCAAGCCTTTTCCAAGCAGGTGCAGTTCACTTACAACAGAAGAGTGTTTCAGTTACTCAGATTTCTTCTGGCAGATGCCCCTGTTATTCCTGCCATGTGTATTTGGTGACAGGCATGCTTTTATCTGGCTTTGTTACATAATGTCCTTCCAAGACTGACACATATCTCCTCTCCATCCTTTACATGGAAAGACAACTTTACCTTGCTTCCCAGGCTGCTTAGCTTAGTATCTAGGATCTTGATTTAATATACTAATACACTTCCCACTTAGACACAGCCCATTTTTTTAACCTTTTCTCATCATGAAAATTGACATTATTTCAACATACTTAATCCACTATACTTGACCCAGTTTCAAGTTCATGCTTCCCCTCCCTCCTTGGCTTTGTCTTACAAGTGAGTTTATAAATAAAGACATTTTCATTGTCCAAATAAATTTCTTCTATCATTTTTACCTTCTCCAGAAGTATTCCAGCAGACTAGTACAAAAATACTTTCCATTATAGAAGGTATTTAGTACTACTCTTTCCATTCACTTACTCACTTTCTAATTGTATATTTGGTTTACCTGTCTATTGAAATATGAGGCAAACCATTCAATGTAGCAGAATCACATTATTATAACAAACATTTATTGATACAGATCAGTCTGCATCGTAACTGAGAGATGAACAGGGTATTTGAAAGAAAACATTTTTGCCAGCAGTTGGGATATTCTGCATCTCTCTTTGCAAACAAAGTGGCTGAATGGGAAGTAAGAGAAAGTCACTGAGTGATTTTTTTCCTTTTTTTGTGTGTGTGTGTTTTTTTGTTTTGGTTCAGATTTTTTGTGAGGTTTTTTTGGTGTTTGGTTTGGTTTGGTTAGCTTTGTTTTGGTTTGGGTTTTTTTGTTATGGTTGCAAAAAGAAGAGAGAGAAAGGAATGAGGAAGCGAATAAAAAATCCATACAGGCTGAGTATCAATTAAAATGTCCTAAAAGCAAAATCTGTTCAGATTTGGGTGAATCTCTAAGGAGAAGCTGAAGAAGACTCATTCAGTGAGAAGTTTAGAAAAAGCACTAAACACTAGAAAATAAGATGTAGCAAAGATGCTTTCTGTAGTGGCAGGGGGGTGGGCATGAATATCTCATCATTTCCATCATAATAACTGAATGTGGATTTAATAGCAGTGAAAAACATGGGTGTCGACTCCACTTGACGACATAATTTATGCAACACATGAAACATTTCCGTTAGTATCCCGTTCACCATTGCCAAAGCAGAAAGACTTCACAAAGTAGTTATTCTTCCACCACTGTCTTAACCTGAGTTAACAAGTGGCCAGAAGCACAGGATACAGCAGTGGGGCTGCCCAGCTTCTGCACCCCAGAGGTAACCCTGGCCATCCAAGCCGAGCCTGCCTCCGTCTCTTGGAGAGGCACCTAACTCACCTTCAAACTAGCTGCTGGTATCAGAGAGATCAGGGAAAGCTTGTCATGTGAATGGACATCACAGCCTGGACTGAATGCTGTTGTGCTAGAAGCTCACGGCTACATAAATTTGCTCCAAAAAATCATGAGAGCTTTCATTCAAGCTGCTTGTACATTTGATTTGCGGCACAAACCCACCTTTCCTAAATCCAGTGTGCTGAACTACTACAGTCCCTGATGAAAGAAGGCAATGACAAAAAGGTTTCTGGAAAGTGACATTGCTATACATCATTATTTTTACTATCTATGTAATCAGAGCACCATGGAGCCTCAGGCGTAGCCAGAGATCCCACTGCTCCAAATGCTGTACCAGCGCAGAAATCTCACAAACTGGCAGATATCCATATTTCTCATAACAGTGATGAAACAGAAAAACAAGCTGTCAAGGAAAGGGGGAGAAAAAAATGGGCAGCTAAAGGAAAGATCCCCTATAGATTCTAAACTAACTACCTGCCAGTGCATTAAGCCTTGGGCTTCTCATGCCTTTTGGGTATAAAATAAGTCCTTTACCAAGTCTTCAAATGACTGCAATACACTCATATACACAAACAGGCTGTGCTTTCTCACTGTGCGACTTCATCCCTGTCTGAGTCTGCCCAAACCAGAGTCAATCACAATGGGAGCTGTTGTGATTTGAGTGGCAATACACCTGGATCACTTGAATTAGGCTGAATCAAGGCAAATGGCAAAGTTTTGAGACCGACACATAATAGACAGGTATTAGCCATGTTTTAAATGAACTGTTAACTTTTGTTCATCCTTTTTGTAAATCAGCTGATCTGTTACCCTGGTTCTTTAAAATCACTTTTTCCCCCCCTCCATCCAGACATGTTTGTAATTATATTCCCTGGAATATACAGTTGCATTGGCTGTACACACACTCCAGCACAAGTAATGTACAGCTTTTTACCATGTGAGTGAGGGATGGCTCTGTCTCAAAGAGTATTCAAGTGAAAAAGGTAAAACAACATTGTCCATCCTTCTGAGAAGACAGCAAAAGCACTAAAAGCACTCTGGTCCAGATACAAAGGGACATAGAAGTGGGGCTCAGGAAAGGATTTGCACACTTCAAAGCCCAATACATAATGCTCAAAATGCCAGCTCTATGCCTTTGGTACCTCTGCTGAGGTTCAGCTGTCACCTTTAACCATCTGCAGAGCTTCAGTTTTTTAAGCAAAGACTTTAGGATGAGATCAGATCTAGAAGGGCCTGTTTCCCTTCACTAGCTGAAAAGGGAGATAAGCAATTCAAAGCGGGTGGCTACATAAATTGCCCTCTCTGAGGGTGACCAGTGTTTAGGAGAAACATGCAAAAAGAAGATTGAACAGGCAGAGGGAATATTCCCCAACTCAGGGATGCCCTCTTTCATCACAGGGAGGAGAAATGGGCTTCTGCACCCCCAGACGAGATCTCACACTGCAACAGCCCCTAGGCATGGATCGGGACCCTTCACCAGCCAAGTGCTCCAACCTGTCTGCAAATAACCCATCCCCACCCCAGTCTGAAGCTATATAAATTATTTCCTGCTAAACAGTGCAGCTGCAGTAGGAGAGGTGAGGAAGCTCTGTTCCTGGAGCATCCTCGGAAGGGTAGAAGAAAGGGGACTGATCACTGCCAACCCACTTACAGGATTCTGCTCACCAGAGCAGTGCCCCATCCACCAAGACCTCTTTGGGAAGGTGGTACCTAGCCTCCTCATCCCTACACCTAGAGTTAAAACACAGGAAAGACCCACTTTCTATTTAAAAGTAGCAGAGAGTATCTCCCTGCATGTAGGAGTGAGAATGGAAATCCTGGAGCAGAAAGCTCAGTCTTGGTCCCCTCCATCGGGCTCCTTCTGGGCCACCCGAGGCTGAGCATCCCTGCCCGGCAGCCGCCGCTCTGTACCCTGCACAGCCCTGCAGAGCCGTCCCTGCTCCAAAGACACCGAGTCCCTTCTGTTTAGGGTTTTTATAGTAGGAGAGAGGCAGAAAGTTTCTCTCTCCATGTCACACACTCGGCTCAGCCTAGGACACCTCGGGCTGACACAGGGAGGTCGGGACAGCTCTGCAACCGCTACCACCACCACCACCCCCCGCCTTCCTTCCCTCTTTTTCACTGATTTAACACAGTATTTAGGAAAGCAGCAATGCCAGCCGAGCCCCCTTACTGGGAGCGGGGCTCTGCTACTTCCACGCACCGGAGGGAGTAGCAACAACCGTTGCCCCCCGGAGGGGGCTCGGCCACCGCACAGAGCCCCCGATAGCACGGCGGCGGAGGGTCCTTCTCCGTGGATCCCACCCCTCTATCGTCCCACAGACAACCCTGGGGGAGCTGCAACATCCAGCAACAACCCCGCTCCCGGGGTGCCACCCTTCACCGAGCCGGTGCAGCCCCCCCTCACCCCCGCCGCCCCAATGGATGGGGAAAACCCTAGGGGAGGAGGAAAATCTCACCTCTTCGCAGGGCGGCAGCTGCAGGGCGGCCGCCTGCCAGCCCAGCAGCCAGCAGCACACCCAGGCACTGCTCGGGTACCCCCGCTCCGTTCCGGCCCGATGCATCCTCAGCCTCATCCTTCGCCCCCGCCGCGGAGCGCCCGCGCACCCCTTCCCCGCACCCGGGGGGCGGCGAGGGGAGGGGGGGGGACGGCGAGATCACCGCCCCCTGCTCCTGCCGGAGACGTCCCTGCGCCGGCCGCGGCCGGCGGGTCGGGCTGCCCCTGCCCCTGCGCCCCGCTTGCGGCTGGGCATAGCCCCGGGGGCTGGCACGGACGGCAGCGGCCCCGCTCCCGGCAGCCGGCACCGCCAAAGCCGGGAGGAGGGGCCGGGA
>WTSP01010053.1:0-20687 GCA_025331215.1 Actenoides lindsayi
CTTTCCTCTTCCCCTTTGGGGAGGGAGGGGGGTTAACAGAGAGCGTCTGTTATCGGTCTAAGGGGCTGCCCTGACCCCAAACCGTGACAATAAGTTACAGAAGAGGACAGGTTATTTTCTTGCACACCTCTTGTACATCATTATCTGTTTTGTAGATAGCAATGTCTTATCTTTCTGGATGCTCAGGATTCTGAGCATCTGTCACAGTATAGTTCTGCTACCCTTGCATTTTTTGTAAAACTCATAAGAAATTATTTGCTGCTGATAATGCACCTTCTTTCACAAAGACTCACAACAATCTCTACTGAGTCTCTCTTCAAATAAAGGTTGGATAAAAGTATCCAGATTTTTGTTCTGAGTTATAATATCTGATCTGAAGTCAATACCTTAAGAGTACTCCATTCAACAAGAAGAAGCATGCTTTAAATGGGATACCTTAGTAGTTTAAACTATTCTCCTTTGTTTTACAAAGTGTAACTGGAAAACTGACAAAGAATTTTATTTCCCACAAAATATTTTTAAAATTATGAAAATCAGAACTTTACATCAATGCACTTCCTCAGTCTCAATCTGAAGCCTAATCAGCTGGTATAAAGTATGCTTGTGTTGGCTGAATTTATTGAATATGGAGGAGGCACAAATGTGCACACAAAAGTAGGAAGAGGTGGAAATACCAGTGAGCACCAGTGCCTTTGTGGGAAAATAAGAAGCTGTGAAGTGATATACAAGTTCAAAGCCAAATTATGTAATTAGTAACTGAAAGGTCGAAGTCATCAAAGCAGAAAGATAAGCCTTAAAATACTTACTAATAAAAAAAAAGAATAGAAATTTCAGAAACAAAAAAAGCATTCATATATTTTTTGCTCTTTAGAAGCAAGAGTTTTCCGAGAATACATGCAGGTCTGGATCCAAACAGCAAAGTGTAGCACTCTCCTCTAGGCTGCCTTCAGTGCTTGCATGGTGAAGTCCTTGGTGTTTAGAGATGGTTTTAATGCAGTTAAGTTACAATTAGGTTGAAGTGCATTATATGATCTGGGACTGTGTGTACACTGTCTCTTGACTTCAGTGCAGATGGCAGGCTTGGTGGACTCAGTCACCACCTCAGTTCAGCCAGTGTGGACACCAGTCTGCTTATATGCCACTGAATGGGTCTTCATAGCTTGAAATAATGTGAATGTGTCATATCTCCTGTTGTACAAATTGAGTTATGTACAACAGGGAGGAACAGTCACATTGCCATTGAGTCTGTTTCTAAGATACAAATTTTATCATTGGCCTTCAACTCATGGTTTTGCTGAATGCGACCTTTCTTGGTTTAGTACAATCAGGATATAAGCCAAAGCAGTAACAGATATCCAAGGACAATGCAAATTCAGGAATGAATATCAGGACTTGGGGAGAGAGAGAAAATGTTTGACATATGACATTTTTGGAAGTAATAAGGAGCAATGTTTGATCTGCATGAGGAATGGTAGCCTCTTCTTCCCTTTTACTCCTGACTGATGCATGGGAAAGGGAACAGAGAAAGAAAATATTTTCAGTCTTTAATATAGGTATGAACAGTGTTATACTGGTGGAAATGACTGACTGTTCTTTAGCTTCATCCAGTGCAAGACCTGGTGAAATTCAGTCCCTGGACAATGTGAGATAGGGAGATGGCTAGCATAGACACAGATCAGCAAGCCATTTATGGGAACCCATTGCTGACAACTCTTGCCATCACTGGCTGAGTTTCCTTACAGGGCTAGTATCAGAGTTCAGCATTTACATTTTGCATATATTGTTGCTCATACTGTTTTCCAGACCACTGCACATGCTAACCAGCTTAAAATTGAAATACAAACCCTGCCCTGGCAAGGGCAATGTTATCCGTGAAAGTCACTCAGATACTTACTTCACTTATGTGACTTCCTGGGGCTTGTGGGCGTTAGATTTTGGTTTCAGCTGCTTAATTCCCTGTTGGGGCTGCAAGGCTGAATCTGCAGAAAAGGTTACAGTTTAAACAGTGCCCTGTGTGTATTTGCCAGTCCTACAAAGCACAAGGTAACTTGGTTAAGGCAGGCACTTTTGACTTCCTGATGATTTTTCAGTCTGGCATGTCAGAATTTAAAAAAAAAAAGAAAAAAAAGAACATGGGGCCTTTTTGTCTGTTGTGGACATCATTACATCTAAATGGAAATACAAGAGAAAAGGTTTTTTATGTTAGATGCTTTGTATTATCAAAAATAAAAGAAAGGCATTTTTAAAATAGCAAAAGTAAGGATTGAACTTTTATTTTCAAAAAGACTGACTGCACTTTTTTATTAGACATTTGTTTTCTCTTAGCAGGAAGCTTTTGAGAATAGTCTAGTTTAAAGAAAGGTCTATATATTTGGACTATTGTGTAATCCCTTCTCTTGCTGAATAAAGGTTGCTCTGTCAAATACGCTTTCATTTGGAAACAATATTCATACCTCACAGGGCTCTAATATAACTTGGAAAAATTCATCAGAGGGAAAATAAGATGTCTTAAATCCCTATAACATTAACTTGGTAGGTTAATGATGCTACTTTAATAGCTAAGTAATTAGCCTCACCTGATCACTTCAGCAGGAACATTGCACTGTTCCTACAGTGCTTTTCTCAAAGCCTTGAACTGCTACCAAACTGCCACCTCTTTTCTCCTCCTCACACCCCTAATTATCTCCCAACCCTTCAGCAGGCAGTACGGCTCAGCGCCCCCATAATCACCCCACTAAGAATATCTGGATGAAAATAGGGTAAGGGAAGTCTACTGTAAGAGTACTGAGGGGCCTTGGTTTCCCAATTCCTACCCATATTTGTTGCTTCCTCAGTGATGTAAAGCACAGAGGTAGGGGGGTGTAGTGGTGGCAGATGTCACCTTTACACACTAAAATCTGCCCACATAGAAATTCAGCAAATTTTGAGGCTTTCTGGCCCTATAAGCATTTAAGAATTGTTAATGACTTCATCAGAATGTGCATTTCACTTAAAAGGTGATGCTGGAGGTTACCTGTTTAGAAAATCGTATAATGTAAAGAAAGTGTTTCCTCTATAGAGCTGTCACTTATGTAGCTCATACGAGACAGAAATGCTATCTCAATGTTGTAACATTTTAATGACAAATAGCAGTGTCTTCAACAGAATTGTGTAATTATTTCACTTTCAAAAACATGATACAAAAAGACTCACACACTCAACAAGCCCAGGCTTGTTTTCAGTATCTGAGTCTGCATCTGAAATTCTAATTTTAAGTATTAATTGATCACTACTCATTAATGTTCAACCATAATATCAACTGAAAATCTACTGAAGAGGGAGTTCATTACTTGGTGAACTGAACAAGGATTTTTTTGAAAGGTTTCATATCATTCATGTAAGTAGTCTGAGGAGACACCGAAGTGGTCTTATTCAGGCAGGAATACCAACTGAACAAAACATTAATTGAGTGTTTAGGACATTCATTAATGACCAGAAACTTTCTGCTGAGTTGAACCAATGTCCCCATCATACGCAGTCTGTCAGCACACTCAGTGCCATATGTGGGAAAGGGAACATTAAATTGAACAGGGCTAAACAGAACCTCTATAATGATGCTGTGGATTTGCCTTAAAATCTCAAATAGTCCTTCTTGAGAGTAATTGCCATCCATCATATGATGCAGAAGGATCAACACAGCAGCTGCCTTCAAACATATCTGGCACCCAGGTGTTCAAGGCAGTTGCCAACTTGCCTGTAGCAGCCAGATTTCTTGAGGCAATCACGCAGCTCAGCCCCAGTTCTGCAGCAACATAGACACTTAGCTTTGTAATGCTGTAAGCTCCTAGTACGCAAAACTATGTGAAAAACTTTCTATTGGTCTAAGGATTTGAACATAGCAGGCAAAACTATGATTTCTCCTTCTCCTTTAGTTTTAGTCTTTCCACCTGTAAACTTTGAGGGCTGGAAGAGCCCTCTGCTGAAAAGTAGACAAACATACGCATATATGGAAATATTTACTGAAAAACAAAGATGAAGCTCTTCTTTGATGTCTGTGGCACATGCTATGTGAAACTTTTCACACTGTCAGGAGAGGAAGTTTCTTGGTTGCCCAAAAGCAATGATATCCCATGCTAACTCAAAGGAAAGTTCCCCACAAAACCTGATTTCTGTGATTAGAATGGTATTTCAGCACATGGTTTAGATTTAAGACAGCTGAACTACCTAAAGTTTTTTTATGAACAGCAGGCCCAAACCTTGAGCTATTTATGTCAATTTTACCGTACTACTCCCTGTGATAACTTCATCTGAGTTCCTCAGGGAACCATTTTGTGGTTGCTGTCAACATAAACATGTATAGATTACTTTGCTTTCACCACATTCCAGCAATTCTCAGCTTTTCCCATGACCCCATTTCCACTTGCACTTCCAAGATCATGACCTCCACTTTGGAAATAACATTTGCTCAAAGATATATTCTGCCAACCAATGCACTACCCAAACGAATGAGCTATGTGTTGAGCAAAACCACATGACCAGGAAAAAGGGATCTGAAATAACAGTCATAGCTTCAAAACCTTTCCCTAAGGGGAAATGACCTGTGAATAATCCAAGCTCCATTCTGTCAGCTTTCTCAACAGCATATACATTTTGCCATGAAGCTGTGGGCTGGTATCCTTTATGTCACCTCCTTAAATCCGCTCTGCTGCTTAATGATGATAAATTCAAAACCAGTTGTCTACAGCAAAAGGTACATCAAACATTGGTGGTGAAAGTTAGCCAGTGCCCTTCAACTCATATCCTTAAGTAAGATACTAAACAGGATTACTGGCTTTAATTACATTTAGCCCATGAGATACTATTATTTCCCTAATAAGTGTGTTTTATCATGTCCATTGTTACTCTGAGCACTCTAAGTGAAGCTGCTATACCATGAGCATTTTTTATTTTTCTCTGCTGTAAATCCTCCCTATTTTTACAAAGTCTAGAAATGAACTTTGTTTTCATTATTTCAAAATCACCACTGACAAGTTTTCAACATTCTGCCTGAGCCATTTAAACCCAGAAGAGAATAGGGAGCAGAGTGACATTCTTTTTTTTTTTTTTTCCAATATGACTCTTAGAAATTTGCTCTGAGAAGTCTCAAATGCTCCCCCCCAGTTATGCTCATTAAAACTGGAGTAGTTCCTTTCATTCTAACACAACAGAAATCAAAACCTGTCTTGAAGCCTTGGGTCTTTATGTTTCAGATACTCACAGCAGAAGAGGTGCTTGGAAGTTAGTGTTCTTAGCAGGTGGTCTGGGATGAAGTAATTCTAGCCCCAAATCAATAAAATAGAAGAAAATGGATGCTTTGAGCTGCAGTCAGTGCTGAAGAATAATAGAGTATTAGGTTGCTGACATTCTAACCACAGTTCGATGGGCATAGTAACTGTGGTTGTGAGAGATGGTTGCCTGCATACATATACCAGAATGCACCATTAACGCACAACCTGGAAACTTTCTGGACAGCAGAGTCTCTGTGATCCTGCATATGTATCATACTTCAGTCCTCACAGTCCCTACATTGCACTTTGTGTGTAGGTTTTTGAGCCTAGTGTTAAGGAGAACCTCAGTCTAAAGCACCAGTCTAAGGGAGAACAAGCATTTCAATCCAAGCCAGGAAAAACAGCTGCTATGGCAGTCAGCCTTCGTTCCCCAAATAGATCTATGTTTGTCCTATTTTCTGATTGACAAAGTCTCAGTGAAATAGCAGTTACTGGCCTGCTCTTCCATACAGAGTGTGTGACCTGGTGGGTACACCTGAAGAAAATGCAGCAGTAGTAGGTAAAAAAGGCTGTTTCTAAGTAATGAAGGCTTGTTTGTAGCTGTCCTAGCCCAGATTGAAAGGGCTATGTAAATCAGGAGCACTGAACCTCTCCTGTCTCATTGTAAAAAGGATGCACAGTTTGTCCAAGCAGGTATCTGGAAGTACACCCAAGTTTTACCAGCAAACTTGTAAATCATTGTTTTCAGCAATTATTTGGTCCTGTGAGTAGCAGCAAAGGTGTGTTTTTTTCAGTCAAAACAGCTCACTCTTACCTCATTAGAAAAGGGAATGGAGGGAAAATACTGATGAACCCAAAGAAAAATTTCTGTGGAAGTCATGAAGTCATGAGCTATTGACACCGGTGGCCATAATAAAACATACATGAATAAATTATTCAGTAAACCAGACATGGAGACCTACTTCTGGAGGCTCTTTGGTTGCCTCAGACCTCTTCTTCCACAGCTTGTTGCTATCAGCAAGGGCAGAGAAAACCCCCAAACAATGTCTCTGAAGTCACTTCAGTCAATATTTCCCTTCAATTTTACACCAGAAGCAGTTTTTAGATAAGACAAGCTTTTTACGTGTCTTATCTCTGGGCCTGGAGACCTCAGTGCAGTCTGGCACTGATGCCAAGCAACCAGATCTGAGCTCAACAGGGCACTCTGTAGTATTAAAAGGGCAGCCATGATTTAAAAGCACGATAGTGCCAAGAATTAGCACCTCTTGCTTTGTCCAGGAAAGAAGTCCTTTCTGTACACAGCAAAGATTTATTGGGAAAGTTTTCCAGCTCTCCAGCTGAATTGCTGGACTCCTAAAGAGGAGCCTCTGCAGAGTTCATGTTATCAAGGATCATAGACAGTGACAGACCAAAGGGAGGTGGATACTGGTGCCAGTGATTGAATGGGCAGACTGCTAAACTGGGTGCACCAGAGCCTTGCCTTCATCCTGCCTGATCTTCTAGGGAGTCCCTGAGATGTGAGGGATCCAAAAGATGGCACAAAGGTAAGTCTGTTTACCATGGGGAAGGAATGTGATCTGGAAGATCACCACAGTAGGGAAGGCCCTGAGCACACTCAGCTTTCTGTCACTGTACCGGTCCCCCCTGAAGAGTCTGGATCTTAGGACTTCTAATCTCCTTAGTCCCATTTCTCAGTTACATTGCTGGTGTTGCACCAAGACCATTTCTGCTTCTAAGGGTATAAAAATGAGAAGAATCGAATCTCCTTTCATACCTCATTTCTAATGTTGAATACGCTTCAGAGATCCAAGTCTACATTAACTTTCTCATTGTTTATATTTTAACTTTAGACTCAACTTTAAACTTCCTGCCTTTCCAGTATTTTGTTATAGACGAAATTCTTCCTTATTTTAGTTCACCTGCTGCCTGCCTTTTTACCTTTGATGCTGCATTACTCACAGTGATGGGGAGAGGAAAAGGAATTTCCTCATGCAGAGCAGCATGTCACTGACAAGTGACAATGAAAATTAAGTTTTGATGTATAAAACATCAGCTAAAATATCTTGTTATATATTACACATATAAAAATAAAAATATAAAGCCTTCTGCAAACTTCTTGTAAGTGTTAAAAGGAAAAAATAGAAAAAATAGCATAAACAGTTTTTAATTATTAACAGCTGATGATGTCTAGGGTTATTCTTAGCTAGATGAACTAATAGGGAAAAATTCTATATAATGTCAATATATTGTACCTTTCATTTGGAAACAATCAGCAAATGAACTGAATGGAGGATGTCATAGAACTTTGCAAAAACTGTCACAGTGTAAACCACAGAAATTCAGTATTTTTTTTCATGGTATACATTTCTCTTTCTTATGTCTCCTTTCAACTGTTATTCCCATAAACATCTTGAGTAATCAGTAAAATATCCTCAGAAGTCAAGTGGAATTTTTTTTTTAATTAAGTTCACAATGTGCTTCTTTCCCTAAAAAATAATAAAAAAAAAAATAATATTCATACACTCAGAAAGTTTAAAAGGCACAGAAATATCAGGTATTAGCATTTTTAAAATATATATAATTACTGAGCCCAGAAGTGTTTTTAAAAAGCATTGGAAAAGAGAGGTCATCTGCATGTGGTATAATTTTACAAATATTTTTATGTGACCATCAGTAATTTTCAACAGAGGGACTTATTTGGATGCTCAGATGGACAAGTTTCGCCTCTAAAAATTGTACCTAGACCTAAAATCTATCTGGTTTTATGGTGTTGAGGCTGGGCAAATAAAAATAGAGGCATCTACAGGCACAGTTCTCTGATCTCTTCACTGCTTACATCCTATAGTACACAAAAGCTCTGTCACCAGCTGTGACCTTTGGACAGGGGTTTCAGTACCCATCAACATCACAGAGGGATGTTGCATAAAGGGAGAAAACTAAGGATGACATAAGTAAGAAATATAGCTTAACAAACTGTTCTGCAGGAGAGTAACTCAGGTTTTCCTATTTCCTTGGCAATAGCTGTAGGCAGTAATGTTAACTACTTGGACATCTGCATCCTTAGAACAATTTATTCCTTTAGTAACCAGTGTAAACAGTGGTGTGCTGCTAGGAACCAGAATATATCACTCCTCAACAAAGGCAATTGAATGCAAGGAAAGAACTCAATCTACTCTTAAATGTAATAATCTTGATTTTAGTGCCTGGGACAATCTTGATTTTAATGCCTGGGACAGAACTGATGTTTTTCTTCTTTCTTTCTTTCTTTCTTTCTTTCTTTACATGAAACTGAGAAGGTCATTTTTAAGGCCAGGAATTTCCTGAGCTTTGCCCACTGTGTGTGTTTTGAGGTCTATTATATGCATGCTTTCCCAGTGCTCCTGCTGGGACCATTTTTTATTGTTACTAACCTCGAGCACGGCACCTGATAAAGGTTAAATCTTGCTTGCAGGTTGGAGTGCACTAGCAGCAGTGTCACAGAACCCACACCCCAAATGCTATTTCACCCTGGAGGTGAACATGCAGGAAGGGAGGAAGGGAAGGAAGGTGCCGAACAGCCTACATGAATCTGTTTCAAATAGCAGGAGTCCTTGCCATCCGTGTGCAACAGAAACAGTTAAAACATGATGAGTAGCTTTCTTTTGTAACCCTGAGCTGCTTTCTGTTTAATTGCCATGGCAAGTGAATAAGGCTGAATGACCAACTGAATATCTTTTCTTTTTTTCTCTTTTTAGTCAGGTAAGAAAGAGATGAGAGGATGGTAATTTAAATATCTAAACATCTAGGAGTTCTCCTACTTCATGCTAAGAAAGTAACTGCTTATATCACAAATGGATTTGTGATGTTCTGTGTAGCTGTGTGGGTCATGTGCTCCAGTCCTCAAGTAGCAGTCACATGAGAAATGTGGGGATGGTATAGAGAAGCTGTTATATTAGTTACCCTCGCATAATTCCTGGTCACTTGGATTCTGAAAAGCACCTCTGATTCATAAAGGAAATGCTATGAAGTCATGGGATGCCAGAAGAAAAACAGTCATGTGGTACCGTGATTTCTTGTTTTTACCAGCAGCACAGAGATATCCCAGAGGTGTGAGGGATTCTGGGTTGGAAAGGTGCAACAGGCATGTTTTGCCAGGGAAATGTGTGGCCAGTTTTTCAGATCTGTGTATGCTAAAGAGTCTTATAAACCTTTTGTCATTTTTCAGTGATATGATGGCAAACTGGTCTTGGCTGAGCAACCATGTCTTGCTCTGTGAGGATCAGCTACGGTAGAAGGAACTCAAAGATTCTGAAGCAGTAAAAAAAAAAAAATGGCAAAAAAGCATTAATGGTTTTCTCATTTATTCTGTTCGTGTGTTTATTTCTATTTTACTCACCTGTATCCTCTGGAGTACATTTTGTGCTACACAGCCTGAAGCATATATTATAAGGGGAGCAATGGCATCAGCTGAAGCACACAAGGGACACATGATTTCTTTGACCTTCATGAGACAGTGCCATATTGGTAAATTTCCACTAAAAATAAAACAATTATGAGATCTGAAGACTTCCTGGAAAAGAAGCTTTCCATCACCATGAGTACAGGGATTCAGTTTATTATTCACCTCCAGTTTAAAGAAAAAACATTCTTGCTGGAGAAGATGATCAGTAAAACTCAGTAATCAGTCTATTACTATTCATATGCTACTCATATAAAATAATGGGAAGAACAAGCCCAGGGGAAATCTGTGATGTAAACCAACCAGTAAATCATTTATCATAGGTACTGTGTGGCTGCAGACCCCATTCTGCCTACACTAGCTTCAGTCCAAAGCCACGCTAACTCCTTCGTGATTAACAGGGTAATAGCAGTATTAAAATGTTCCCATCACTGATTCAAGTGCCAAGATGGCACACATAAAGACTCTTCAATGATTCAAGTCTGACTTTCCAAGCCTTGATACACTGAACTATGGAATAAAAGAAAGACAAAACCAAACAGTAACAGGGGAAAATCTGTAGCTATGAACTTCTTTAAACAATTTTAAGGAAAACACATTAAAAAGTACCACCAGTTCACAGATCATCTGTGCAACAGTTATTCCCAATCTGCAAAAGTGGATATTTTCCTTGTAAGTGGTATTCATTTCCCATAGCCAATTTTTTTTATAGTGCCACCTGTTCTGGAACAGCAACTGACATTTATAATCTGACTGAAAACAAGCCTGCCACTACACGTATGAGTTTACTACAAATTTGTTCCTGATAGGCTTTTCAGTTCCCTCAGGGCAAAATATTATCAAGTTCTCTGCAATGATATATAAAATTAGCAAAGACTATCCAAAAAATAAACATTTGTTTCTTAATATTTAGCCACATACAGACCTGAGCACTTCTGTACAGTTCAGGACAGCTCCAGCAGCAGGAGATGGGCATAATCATAATTCATTTTCACTTTAAGAATCTTTTACCCCACTAAAATGGCTTAATAAGGTCTCATTTTGACAAGAGTAAGGCCCAAGATTTTGTATACTCAGTTTTATAATGTACTTATGGTATGTAACTGTGAAAAAATACAAATGCCCTAAATTACTTTGCTTTACAGGCTGTCCTTGAAATGATTTGCAGTTTGCTCCTCTTGTCACCGGTTTGATGACCATACTTGTCCACTCCATTTTTCAAGTAGCTGCAGTGAGCTACACACAAACATCTGATCTCACTCGTATTTCTAAGTGAAGGCAAATGAATATTTGCAAAGACAGAGTTATATCAACTAGGGTGTCATCATTGTTATTGTACTCTATTCTTCTACTTTAGCTATTGTTTCTTTTCTCTTTTTTGTTTTCTACCATGCTTTATCTGATAATAGTGTTAACTAGCAAACCATGCTGCCTTGGAAAATACTTGCTTATGTGAGTGTGAAGTCATGTAAATACAGTGAGGGAGTTCTCTTTGAAGATATACCCACTAATACCACACAGCCATTAAAGTTTGATTGGTATTCACATATTTTAGGGAAATTACGCAAAGTGCTAGTGGATTGAGCTTTCAAATTCTTCTCAGAATAATACACATGATCTTCATATTATAATATGTCACTTTCTACTGGGAGTTTTTAAAAGGACTTGCAAACCACAGAAAATCGAGACGTACTAGTAACAAAATAGGAGCTGCCAACGCAGGTTTCTGTGGGGTCCTCTGTTTTGCCAAAGAACTGTCATCAGTGCACCAGTCCTGAATGGCGACACGTTACTGCTAATACCTCTGTGGTTCATGCTGCTATATGCGCTCCAGAAATTATTTTTCCAGAACAGTTAGCTATCAATAAAAAACTAAAGATGAGCTGAAGTGGGAAAAAGCTTTTCCTGCCTGCACCCACCTTCCTCCTCCACATTGTTCCTGTTTGCCTTGCTGTACAGTCATGAGGCTGGCAGTGACAGTGGATGCGCCAGTGTCTACAGCAGGAGATAACTCTCTGAGAGATGGCCCTTCCAAAACCTGCCTCGGGCCTTCTGCGATCTCCAGGCAAATCCTTGAGGTCATTTCCATTTCGTCCTTGTGAGCACTGCATTGTCTCCTTTAGGCTCAAAAGAGAGCAGATTCCTTGCAGTAGTTAATGGACACATGGGAGTAGGGCATACAAATCTGTCACTAGAATTTATACCATCTTTGAACTATTTATTCTCACACCATTGATCTGTCCTTTCCATTGTCCAGTGGACAAAACAAAGAAAGATATTAAGTGCTGGGTGGCCCATAACTTTTCTATATAAAAAATAAGTTTCCCACTCATATGCCTGTTTAAATACCCTCATAGTGTTATTGAAACATATGCAAAGAGGTTTAAAAAAGGGGAAAAATTAGTAATCCCTTTATACATGGCATCTTGGTAATGGAATTCATTAGAAGAGCATGTAGATCATTTGTACAAGTTCTGTAATGAAATTGTGTTCTAAGAAGGAATTTGAACTGCCTATGTGCAAATGAGTAACAGGAAAAAGAAACAAGAACTGATTATTTTAAGATGTAAGATTTGCAGGATCACATACACATCCCACATACTTTTTGTTGTTGCTGATTAAGTTAGGCCAGAGAATTTTTTCTGCAAAATGACTTGCAATGACATCACTTAAAAAATCCTTTACATTCATACAGGCAATGTCACTGAAAGCATTTGCGGAATAAACACTGCCATGTGGCTTTAAACCTCACAATCTGGATTTCAACCATGTAAATGAAGGCAAGTGAATTAGTTTTAAGCATGGTGTTTTTTTCAGTTTTGAAATATGCAGAACAACAGCAGAAAAATTAGAAACATTCTTCCTTTCATTTTACTTCCAGAATAAGAACAAAAAAGCACCTGGCAAATGTATACTAAGTACCCCTGAAATAAAGATTACTTTGTGCTCTACATAACCTGGAAGAGACTAGGGACACTACTATTTAAGCAGGGGTTTTGAAGAACTGGATTGGAATGCTTGGAAAGCAGTAACATAAAAAGTAATGCAAGCTCTGGCAAGCTATGCAAGCTATGGTAAAATGGGAGAATAAAACCTCATGCTACAGTGCTTAAATTTTACCTACTAGGGAGGCCAGGAAACAGTTTTTCTCCTAATAGCACTGTATAATTGAATAAGTAGACAGTACGTCTGATCTAAAGCCCACTGTTGCTAATGAAGCACTTTGTATTTTTTCTTCCTGAGCTTTGGTTCAAGCCTGTCATAGAAAACTGCTCATCTTCCTTTCATATCAGTGTAAATTTGCTATTGCTGGAAGCAGCAATGCAGAGTAGGTGTTTGATTGGCAGTCAGACTAGAAAAGAAAAATGCAAACTATTCTTGCAAACTCAACCCTTGTGAAGATCTCAGCAACTTCAAATCTTCAAAGTATGAACACACATCTGTGATCTCTGAGCTTCTTGGCTGCTGACTACAGCATAGTCTCTGCAGAGTTACTTAGACATGCTTTCCTTTCCATAAAGCTTGGCTTCTTGAGCTTGTTCCATCTGGAGTAGAGAGCTCAGATGTTCTTTAAGCTTTTGCTAAGCTTCTTTAATTGAGGGCATGGTCTTAAGGGAAATGGTAAGCTCTTCTATCAGAGGTGCCAAAACTAGCTATCGTTCATAGTGCTGATTTTCTCAAGTTAGTTCTCCTTTCCATCTGTAAATTGTGAGAGAGCATCTGGTAAATGCAGAGGAGATCACAGAAGAAACAAAAGCTACAAAATTACTACCTGGTGTGATATACATGCACCTGCAGCTTCTCCCACTGCCACCTTTAACTGCCTATGGCTGCCACTGGCCTGAAATATGCATACCAACCAGAGAGATAAATGCATTTCATCTATGAAATATAAGGTCAGAGATGAGATTTGTGGGTTTGTTTGTTTTTTTTTCTTTGCCTCTGCACAGAATGCTCAATAACTAATAAATATTTCCTATTCCTCAGTGGGAACAATTATCATACACTGCTATAAGTATTGCAAAATCTTCCCTCAGCCTACTACACTGAACCAGCAAAGTTAAATGCCAGGACAAGAAGAGGACAGAAAGCTAATGCAACCCAGTATTTACCATCAGGCTGAAAAAGAGTGCAGGGAGGAAAGGAGACAGCAAAGAGTACAATTTGTAAAGGCACCCAGCCTCCATTTTAAAATATGGCCGGGCATTGCTGGGCTTAACGCTACTGTGCCTAGCCAAGTTAGCTGACTTGGACCTAGGAAGACTAGGTATAACTTGCAGTCTTCATACCCTGAATGGGAAAAGATTCACTTCAATTAGGGTACAGTCCCTGGTGATTAACTCTGTCCACTGATGACAGGAGAAGCCTAACATGAGAAAAAGAAGTGGGCACTGTCCTGGGATGTCACCATTCCCTGCTGTGTGCAAGTATAGTGAGGGCTCTGCAATCCAAAACATTGATAGTTGACATCAAAAAGAGCTAAGTGCACAAACTCCATTTTATTGATGCACTCTCCTAGCCTTTAAGCCCCTTGTAGATTACACAGGTAATGTAGAGACACAACTGGACACCTCAGTCTCTTCCATGGCACAGTAACACCGGTCTGTCTCAACTTGGTTTTACTTAAGAGTTATAGGTATAGAGTTACACCTTGCTCTTAGGCCTCTTCTTCTTTGAACACACTCCTCCACCTCATCTCTCTATGTACAAATCTCCTCAAACTCTTCTCAGGTAGGGGAGGCATTGCTCTGGAGTCACTGAGTGTACAATTTCAGGGTGAGACATTAAAATGTCCAACTGTTATCTATATAAAGGTTCCTTTCAAGAGGTCAGATTTCAAAAGAGAAATGCAGAAAAGGGGTGAGCATCTGTTCCTTATATAAGTGCAATGAAGCTGTTGAATCTGCTTCCCAGACTAAACAAATTACTTTCGTTTTATACTTTCAAATTGTCTTAAGTCAAACTTAGATGCTGAATTAATTAATGTTGCCTGTGAGAATGAGTTGTCCTTCGGCTTTTTTAATTATACTTTCTCATGTGCCTTCACAAGGTCTTTCAAGGGAAGCCAAACAGCTCAATTGTGCTATTACTTTATATTTAGGAAATGCAGAGTAAACTGGAAGTGAGTGACCCCAAAAGCAGAAGTCCTTAAGAAAAATATGTCAGTGTATGCAGCTGGGTCCTGGGGATCCACACTGGTCATTATCACGCTTTGGGGCAAGAAAGTGTCTGTCTCTCTCATCAGTCCTTCAATTATTCTGGAACATAAGTTAAGTGCCATAAGGTAAGTTTCCTATCAATGCATAGTCCGCGTCACACATAACAACTTTTTACGTCAAAGGAACTCAAGTGTATTTGCCTCTTAGAAATAATTTAAGAAGATGTCCATTTCAGGGAGAGCAGGAAGACAGATTTATGTGAGCAAAGAGGAATTACAATAATGTTCTTTTTCTTTGTGTCAATATTTACTGAAATGTCTAATTAATGTAAAACTCAAAAATAATAAATCAAACATAGATTGAATAAGCAGTTTCTAGCCATTAGTATCCACTAGAAAGTTTTCTGGCCAATTATGGAAGAGGCTGCAAATGATCTGGCATGGTTTTGATTATTTATACATAGACATAAGTATTTGGAGATAAGCAGTGTCTCATAGGCAATATAATTGATTTTATTTGACATTACATCTTGCAGGACTCTAATGTTTTTCCTAATGTCTTTGTTCCTGTCTGAGGAGGAGATTAACAAAAACACTGGTGTTTAAAAGTGGCACATGACAGAGCCCCAACATTAGTGTGGGCCATGAGGGTGTGACTTTTCTGTTGCTCATCTGGTTGTTGTGATGCCTGCAAGCTCCAGAGAGAAAATGCAAAAAAAATGTTTCAATCTGCAGCCACAGAACAAAACAAAATGTGTGAGAAGGCAACTGGGAAGCCAACGGTCAACAGAGTTTCCTGCTAGATAGTGACAAACGCACAGTCAACCTGCAGCTGAGACTCTCACCCAGCCTCACCTGGAAAAACACAATCATGTCTTCTGCCAGAGCCATTCTTGTCTGGACCAGCTCTGGGTGTTTAAGGTTCCTGATGAAGCAAGGAGAAGGGATTAACTGCATTTTTCTAGCAGTTTTCTTGGTAGGTCACCATTGAAAGCTCCTGAGTTGTTTTCTCCATTGCTTTCTCGGTCAATCTGACAGCATTAGCAAGCACTGAATTAGTTCTTTGTTTGTTTTTCCTTCTAAAAGAAAAAACACATCATCCCATCTTTAACAGATAGCAAAGCTATACTGCCAGACTATTTTCCCCTTGGACAAATGTTCAAGTGCAGTAGATACTGCACAGTGACTGGAAATTGAATGTGCAGCATACAAATGAGTCTTCCATGATGTTCTTCTTGGTGATTTTGACCCTTTTGCCCACAAATGGGGCACCTTTATGCTTTCATCTGCACCAGGTCAGCACTCAAATGCAACTCAGCAACTCAAACTTGTGCTTCACTTGAAGCACAGGAGCAGTCCTGGATGTGTCACTCCTCCCAGACAGGTCTGAGGCACCAGTCTGGGAAACCCTTAGGAACATTCAGTGAAAGAGAAGAAGGAGGCTTCCTCCGCACCAGTGTTTTCAAAAGCACGCCATGTTTGGCCATACTAGCTTGAATTTCATTAGATAAAGCAACAGCCATTATACCTCCATTTTACTTGTTTTGTTCAATCTTGTCAGGTATTTCAACTGCCACAAAAGCTAGACATGTCGGGAAAATGTCTGGAACAATATCAAAGAAAGGGACTTTGTTATTTATTTCAGGGTAGGAGCCTTCCCAGAAGGTACCAGAACAAATTTCTTTTTAGTTGCATCAATGTAACTTCAGGGTGTCCTTGCATGCACACGCAGCACGTAAGCAGGAAATGTTGGAGTCTTTGTCAATCTGAAGACATCCAGAAGTTTACAGCACTTGCACAACTTCTTCTACAAACAGCTTACCTCTCTGTCAGCAGGACACGTCACCCTGGGAAGACAGTCACAGCCCATCAGGCCTAGACAAGGGTGGTCTGTATGGTGATGTATCAAGGACACTGCAGACCTGCAACCAGCTTCTGATCCAGCCACCCAATTTCTTTCTGTCCTAAGGTGGGTAATTGATTCAAAGTCTCAGGTTAACAGTGATGAGGATGTTCACCTTCCTGGGAGAAGGGTTTTAAGAACTTCTGGAAAGTGGAGGGAGCTACAGAGGTGTTAAAGTATTGCCTCCTATTTTCCATTGGTCATCTCTGACATCACTTCTCCACTAGAGGGAATCCAGACCTTCACCTTGCTGCAAGGAGTATAAAAGTCTCAATACAGAAGATCTGAGATTAGACCAATATGTTTTGTGTTATCTTAAACAATGTGGTAGGACAAGGACCTGTGCAGACTCGGGTGCAAGTATCCATTTTTTTGCCTCAGCAAAGAGGCAGAATGCTCCATCCCTACTGCTGAAGTGATGGGACTGGTTGATGAAACACAGGCCTGCGACACTTAAAAATTAAAAGTGCACTAGTCAGGATATAGTTAATATGAGCTAACCTTGGATATGAGTATAAATATAGTAAAGCAGCATCACCAACACAGTGTATGAATACTTCATAACATTGTGATGGCACATAAATATATGAGTAGTCTAACTGCCAAAGGGGCAGACAATGAGTGTAACTGCGTACAGGAGACACAAAAGTTGCCGAAGGACAAGATAAGCACGAGAGACTGCAAATAAGCAGGACACCTGCCAAATACACAAGGAAAATTCCTGGTGTGATGAAAAAATACATAGTATCGGGAGCAGAGGAGACCATCCCTTTTGGGAGGGAGGAAAAAAGGAGCACTAAAAACTTCAAACTCAAAGAGGAGAGACAGAGAAGAAAGAAGACAGCCTACTTTGATGCTTACCAAAGAGATCTCAAGCTTGATCACCTGGCTCGATAACCTCCATGACTACAAATCACCAAGAACTGCACTTGCTGTATGGTGTCATTTCCATGGTACTGTATACTTACAGCTGATTCAAAATATGTGTTAATGTCTGAGCTTTTGTATGTGTAGCAATGATTAACAATGGATAAGAATGAACCATTAACAAAAATAGTGTTGTTAATTAATGAATTTGCTAAAGTTTTGGTTTATTTTTTAAAACTGCCTTGATTTGTCAGTCTTCTAAGCAATTGCATCACAGTGATCTCTAATACCTTAGCTGATACAGAGAGATATATGCATATGTATATAGTTGCAAAGAAGTTGAGATATCTGAGACACAAAGGGAACAGAAGTGATACGAGTAACAAAAAGAAGAGCCTATAAGGAAGAGTTTTCCAAGTTATATTTTACTATCTGTGTTCATATAATGGAGCAGCACCATTACAGAGAAAAGGGTTAAAAGTGGCAATATCCTCCTTTCGTGGCAGAATGTAAATCTTCACTTCCTTTGGAAAGAAATTATGAGTCTGAGCAATACCGTACAAATACTCTCAGCAACTGTCAGTACAATGACCTGCTCATTAGATATTCTTACGGTCTTCTGGCCTGCCATTCAAGGAGCAGCCTGATGAAACTTCATCAGAGTAAAGATTATGTCTTAAATGCTTCATTTGAAATACATTATCCATTTATCTCATTTGGTTTAGTTTGGTTTGGTTTTTACTAATGTGTACATATTTTATTGCTTGGCTCTTCTTGTGTACACAGTTTCGTCAGAGGAACGCATCAGCTCTAAGTATGAAGGGAAAAACAATTAAAGAACTATTTAATTAGTAAACTTAAAGTAACTACCATTTACAGTTTAGCTTAGCATATATGAGGTAGCTCAGAAGGAGAGATCAGTGTAAAATTTAAGGAGGAGAAAATGTGGAGGGATATACAGAAATATAGTTCTATGGAGGGAAATTAGTGTAAAAGGCTATACTATTTAACATAGAGCCTCAGCCTTGAGCAGAATTTTTCTCAAGAAGTTTGCAGGATTTTTTGTTTTGAATATAATTAATTATCTTCTAAATACTGTCAAATGATTTGAAAGCTTCATAAAGTTTCAATTGCTTTTTCTACCAAATTGTATAGTATTTTTCCTAAAGGGAAGATTATTCTATATTGATCTTCTTTGTTTCAGTAGCATTTTTGATTTGATTCTGGATGCTTAATAAGTACTGCTGATATTATATTTGCTTAGAAAAATTGATTAGAACTTTGAACAACCTCTTACCTAATTGCATTTTATAAATAGATAAGGAGCTTTGTTTGTAAAATGAGGAGGAAAGGAGTACAGCACTGTCACTTAGTTGGGAGCCTTGGGCAGCCATGTAGGCCAGAACATCGAAGATCAGCAACACTTACAAAACCTACTGCTTTCTCTCTACTCCTTCTCCTGTACCAGCAGTGATACAGCTGATAGTGGGTACATGCCTTTTTCATGCCACAAGGCTCTGTCTTGACAACTGCACCATACAACTGGGCAGGGACTCAAAACCAACTTAAAGCAACAAGCAACTTTGTGCTCAGAGACATTAACAAGTGCTTCATAGGTATCACAAGTTAGTCAGTGTTTCATGCATTGAAAATGTTAAAGAACTGAGAAAGAAATCCTGTGTGTCACACTGTATGTGACTTCGATTCCTGACACAAGACTAACTAAACTTGGCTCTAAAAAGAGCTAGAAACCATGACTTTGAAACCAGGGTGCTCAAGCATGGATAAACCATACCATAGAGGTCTACTTTTTTGAACATATTAAATATACCTTACCCCGAGTAACACTAAATGATCTAGTGGTCATGGAGGTGTTGTGTAGAAGGTTGGACTTGATGATCTTGGAGGTCTTTTCCAACCTTAATGATTCTATGTTTCTATGACATCTCCAATGAAATTAAATACTTACAATTTAGCCTCAAGATTTTATTTACACTTTTCAGGAAGTCAAAGGACCATGGTGTTAGTCAGAAAATAATTCATGACCATTTCTTATTAAACACAGAGAGCTTTAAATTACAAGTGGAAAATACAAGTTTACTGCTGTTCCTCTGAAAAAGAAACATACTTATATAGAGAAAATAGGAGTCCGGTGGTATGCAATAAAAGCAAATTAAAGAGAGTAACAAATACCATAGTTACCACATGGTCAGTAATTGTTTTCATTCCCATGTCTGTGCTCTGTTATGCCTGGAAGTATAATTCACTAATAAACTCAGATGAAACCTACAAAATCAATTTATGAGTGCCTTACAGAGATGCCCTTTATGCCCTGTTGAAAACAGGGTTTATATATATGTTTAAAAACACTACCCATATCAGGATATTGCATCACAGACTGATGTACTAAGGATTTTGTTCTGAGGTCAAACTTTGGTGGGTTTTTTTATGAGTTGCTACCATTTAGCCATAATTAATGGGCTTGAGAGTTGTTCAAAATGAAGGAACCTTTTCACTCTTTCACTGGTCCTATAAAGCACAACATCTTGATAACCCTCTGCAGACACCCTGAACTGTTCTCTGCTTCAAGGTGACAACCTCACTCATTAGAGGAGACTAGAATCTTTCAACAGAGCATGTAACTTTTCAAACTCCAGACCAATATGGTTGATGATACAGGTGAAGTTTGTAGGTTTTGCAAGCCAAGAATCTATTCAGTAATAGTTCTTTTCCAGTTCATTGCAAACTTAGATACCTCAGCCTGGTTTTCAAACCTATGTTGTTTCATTGACAAGAAAGGTCAAGAGCCAGTAAAAGAGTGTGCTTGTGTGATCCTGTATTATGGTTGCTATCAATCTCTGCAACTGGCTTTCAATGCCTTTCCTTTTCTAGTTTTCCAACAGGAACCTCAGATATTTGGATGCTTTCAAGTTTTTTTTCCAGTGACCTCATTCTTCATTTTGAATCAACTTTTAGACCATCAATAACAGCACGTCCAGATTTCTTTCTTCCAGATGAAGTTAGGACCCTCAGTGGATTCAGCAAATTATTTCTTTATTTTATTTCATTTTATTT
>WTSP01010053.1:20787-57475 GCA_025331215.1 Actenoides lindsayi
AATTATTTCTTTATTTTATTTCATTTTATTTTATTTTATTTTAGTATTTCAGTTTCTATGTCTTCCCCAAATATGTGAGAACCATTATTGGTTTTAGAGCATAGAATTATTTATTAAAAATTTCTGTATATGAACAAGTTATTACCTGTTTTGGAGGGATTTTTCTGGTTATCACTGTTGAAAGTAATCTGTGAAACTGATGCTGATTTTGTCTTACTTACCAAAACTGAGTTGCAAAAGAAATTGTTGCAAACTGGAAACTTAATGAGCTTAGTCATGATAGTAGGCAATTTAGTACTGAGATTTAGAGACAAAATGTCCTTATTTACTGGAAAACCATTAGCCATTACCTTCTGGAAAATCTGTCTGATTAAATGCATAAACAACCTAAGATCTCTTTGTAAATAGTGATGACAATATAGGCAACAGAGTACAGCCCACAACTCATCTCAATGTAGTAAAAGTCTAAAATAGGTCAGAGAAATACTAAAACTTCCTGATTCTCTCCTTTGAGAGTAAATAGAACCTAAGATTACTAGTTAGAATGCTGACATCTACTTTGTAAACAGTTACGGTCAAATGAAAGGAATCTTGCCCCTCCTGGGATCAGAAAAACTCAATTGTTTCCATGAGTTCTGTGTACAGATTTCAAGGTTTTCATATTAGAATCAGAATCTGATTTCTAAAGTTGCATTTAGACTTCACTAATTCTACCACTCACAACCCATATTCACAGTAAATCTTCCCCTCTGTGCTTTTTTTTTTTCCTCGTGGTCTGGACTATTAGAGCTTAAAGGTCTCTGATACTAGCTCTAACAAAATCCTTAAATGAGTAACATACATTTCTGTCTTTTAGGAGTGTTTAATAGGTACAGAACCGTCTTTGCACTCCTTGCAATCTCGTTCACAACCATACATGTGACACACACCTGGGGAATTTTGTTAGTCTTAGTTTCTCTGTTTCTCTACCACTTGAGTTGAGTTCCCAGCTAAAATCTAGCTTTGCAAAATCCATGCTGTCCACCCAATTTTTTGGAAGTTGATTTTCATGAATGAAAAAGGAAAAGAAGAAAGGAAAAGACCTGGATGACCAACCCAATGGACAGGAAACAGAAAGGAGAAAATTTAACCACATTTTCCAGGAAGCGTATTGAGCCAGGAAGAATACTGACATAGTGTTTTCTATTATGACTGAGCCATGGATGGGAGAAAAGTGACTCAGAGGCACTTGAATATGAGTATTATCACTCAGCTTTCCGATGGGAACAAGCCATCTGAATGCCTAACTTCCATTCCAATATAACAGGAGTTGGCATTCAAAGTTTCTTATCTTTGCTTTAAAATCCTAGCCTGTGGTCACAGTATTATCAGTAAATAGTGACTTGTGTATTTATTGTCCCAATTACTTGTAAGCAGAACTTCTCAGAAGATTAAATGAGAGAGTTTTACTCAAAATGGCTGAAGTGTTACAGCTTTCTCTCCAAGAAAACTGTCCCAAAAATAATTGCCAAAATTTACTGGGGTTTTTATGCTTTTTGTTTGTTTGTCTAGTGCAACAATTCTTCATGTCAAAAGAAAGGCTAGATAGCTGTTGTTGATATCCTTTAGATATAAACTACAGAAAATGACAGTCACACTTTTATCCCAGGCAGTGATGAAATGCCAGCTATCACGTGTGCTCACAGCAGCTATCTGAGTATGAAAGTTATCATTCATTCACTTTTCATTATCAAAAATCAAAGTTTTGCATCATATGTCTGCATACAATGACAACTCTGACAATATTTTGTAAGCAAATACCAGGTACTTGACTAGCAAAAAGACTGCACAAACAGCTTGCATGTAAACATGGGTATGAGCAGGGCATGGCACAACAATGTACTATCAGCTGATGTATGCTAACAATGAGATTTTTATTTGTTCCTTACATTTAATGCATACAACATGCCATTCTTGTTTCAGTGGCAGTGCAAAGAGAATATATAAGATGTGGGGTTTTTTCCTCTGGGAAAGGAGGAGTTAGATTTAGTGGCATAAACACTATTTATTTATTTATTTATTTACTTATTCTCTATCTTTTAAAAAGCTGCCAAGGAGCCTCCATATGAGCAGCAGTCTGAATTCTTATTACAAAGGAGCAATACAAAGGAGCTCTGACTCCCTGTTAAACCAGCATGTCCATTTCAGCTCCACCGTGTGGGTGCGGGCTCTTGCAATTGCATGGTGTTAGAATGAGTTGTAATATACTTTTTCTATGTTCTCTTGTGTCCAATGACATTATATTTTAGAGTCAAAAGAGTGGGATTCCCTCTGCTCTGAGCTGAAGCCTGCAAATGATCTGTCACTGTCAATATGTGGACAGAGTCAGAGGTACATGCTTAGGCAAACCCAAGCAATTTGCTGTTAGCACTTTTACAATGTTGAGTGTACCCCTACAAGAACAGAAAAACACATGTTTTTACCATATGTATTAAAATTTCTATGTACAGATCACATTACAGAAAGGACAAAATGCTGGCATACCACTAGCGTATACTTAGTGCCAGCAAAGAGAAATTTGGTTACATCACGCCAAGAACCAGCCTCATTATGCTTAAAGGTCCCAGAAAACTGGTGTTTCTTCTACTCCAGGCTAAGAGGATAAATTTTAATACAAATAGAAACATAAGAAGGAAGCCATTAGACATTTCTTTCTCTTAAGTTGACAATCTTCCATCAGCCCTAAGAAGGAACTTTCTCTGAGGCTGTTCCAGGACCTTCTCTCATCTGCTTCTGGTTCCCAGTAGCAGAGCCAATGGGCAGGTCTCCTTGTTTGGATGAATGGAGGAGCACTGGAGGGCCATCAAAACAGAAAGATCTTCTTGTTAGCGGTTAGTTCCAAAAGCATTTGTGGTGCCAGCTCCCAGCAGCAGACTGCAGGTAGTACACATACACTCTGATCCTTAGTGTCTTAACACCAGCAATCTTCTCACTCATACAGGTATGTCAAGGAGCCAGTGTAAGGCAGAGCAGTAGTGATCACCACATTTTACAGATAAGAAATGAAAAACAAGGAACAGGTTTGCATTTCATAATGTTGTCCAGAATAGATATATTCAGTGAGATAATTTAGACGGATATTCAGAATAATTAATCTGTAGTGCTTCTGGTATGCCACAGTAAGGTGGTGAATTATATAGAATATAATTTGTGTAAAATCTTATCTGAAATACAGGACAAATTAAGAAACTAAATATATATCTCTTGAGCTCAGCACTATAACTACAAACCTATCCTCCCAGTCATCCTCAATCTCAAATTTCTTGCTTCTTATCCAAAAAAAATTATGATGGTTGAGTACTACAAGTAACTGGTGAGCCAACTAGGTGTTTAAATAAAAACTTTACTTTTCTCACTGCAGTCAGAGAGAGATTTGCCATTTATGGTGAAAGGGAAAAGCTTTTATGTCAGTCTTTGTTTCATATATAAATAGCCAAAACCAACCCTGTCAGGACCATGCCAAACTGGTAGAAGAACAAAGAGATACTCGGCTTCAGAAAACATCAAGTTGTAAGAAAATGAAGATGGCTGTACTGAATGAATGGGCAACTCATTTATCCACGGTATTGTTCACCTTGTTTAAAACATCACATAATCTCAGATGCTATAGAAAGGTTTTGGTGGGATATGATGAATAATTTCTTACACATACAGATATTTTTCAGTTTGGTTACGAAGAGTACCAAATCTTCAGCATAACTGACAAAAATTTTTATTAAAAAAAAGAAATCTCTTAAAGTGATAGTCAAAATGAATTTTATCTTTGAAGTCCCTTTACAATCTGTTTGCAAGAATTATGGAGAAAATAGTTCAAAAATTCCAACTTGCTGGTGAAAGAGAAAAAACCCCACATATACTATGTATTTCACAAACATATTTAAGCTAACAATCAAATCTGTTCTCATTGCTTTGTGGAGAAGTTACAAAATGCCTAGATCCACATTAAGAGTACAGTATATGACATATATATTGATTTTTGAGAGATAAAGGTCTTGGTAAATTATTTTTGGAATTAGATGACAGAAATGAAGCAACATATAAAAATGGCAAGAATAAAGCTTAAAAATAAACATTACACAAAATATTAACTAGTTTTCAGTAGGACAATGATGGAGAGCTCCGGTTGTCTGTTGTAGTAAATGAAATGCCATAATACCTCACCTTGAGCAGACAATAAAAGAGATTAATGATATGAGATCTGTGGTATACTCATGTTACAGAATTACTAGCTAAAGCTCCCTCCTTTCTATTCTTTTCTTTGAGAAGAATCCCTCACCTCATGAAAAAAATCACCCACAGAAAAATAATCATCACGTCGCAATGACAAAACACTAAGAAAAATAAAACACTAAGCAATGAAGACGGAGGAAATGCTGCAGTCAGTAACACTGTCATCCAGAAGCAGATGAGCAGTTGCACCATTTGAACTACTGCTAAATGTGGCTCAAGTTGAAAATGTGCTATTTAGATTTGATGATCTGTTCATGTGTCTGCAAGTAGTTAGTGAGAAAAATGTTTTCTAATTGATGGAACATTGTGCATTCATGGTCATCCTAGCTGTGTTTTCATTTTGTGGTGGATTATTTATTTATTTATTTTACTTAGACAATGCAATGGAAGAATAGGACACTAATCAGTATAAAGAATGGAAAAATATTCAGGCAGTAAAAAATATTTCATTTTCCCTTCTTATTCAAGCTATTAGAAGGACATGCAATTCTACTGCACTCTAATCCCACAGTATTACAGAACACTAGACCACAATTATTTATACATTCTGTAAAACATACAGGTATTCACTTTGCCATTTTTATTTCCATGTACTTATATTAGATTCTAATTTTGTTTCCCTTTCAGGCATGAATCTATTTAAAAATCCAAAGCTCTGGCATTTCTGTGTATTTCTTGATTCACTGACAGTTCTGAGAAAACAGAAAATTGTTTTCAGTTGGACCAAAACCAGAACTTTCAGAATTTCTAAGGAAAGGATTTTTTTTTAATTTTTTGATTGAACGAAAGATCTCATTTTCATCCTGATGATTTTTAAATTGACTTCTTGATCAAATAAAATAAAAAGGTATTTTGTAGTAAACAATTTCTTCAAAACAAAAATCTATTTCATAAAATATTCTGGGGTTTTTTTCTAAAAACAAAACAAAACCAAAAACAAACAAACAAACAATGGTCTAGTTGACCAATCCTGTATGGTGTTTTTGCAGCATCCTGTCCAGCCCTGTGCCTCGAGCATGTAGTACTCCCCTCAGGATCATGACCAGACACAGTACAAGTTGTACAGCAGGCAGTTCAGTGCAGAAATCTGGTGTCAGCAGGGCTGTCAGAGAAGAATTAGAAGAGAAACCTGGCTAACACCAGATTTATTGCCTGTCCCATCTGTGGCCAGGGAGAGCACTAGCGTCTTTTCAGGGTAAAGCTTCTCCAGCCAGAAGGGACAACCATACACAGTTTGCTGCCTGTTCCAGCAGCCCAGTAACTGGAAGAGCAGACACATTGCATCAGTATTGGCCTGATGGTCTAGCAGGGACACTTCACTAACATAGGCCAGTAATACAGGATTATAAAGCTGATACCTTCAGAGCCTTGATTCTCTTAAGTTAGCACTCACAACCCACCTACAGACAGGCATCACCATCATCAAGATTAAAAACTACTGCTGACAAAATGCATAACCTTTGTTCCTTGTGTCATGCAGCCTCACTTAGCTCTAACTTTCAAACTTTCAGCTTTTAGCTGGGCACTTCACTCCTGAATAGTGCTGCAATGTGCATTGAGATGATTATCTGTAAAAGAAACCAGAAGACTGGCATCAGAAAAGAAGAAACTTCTCCATTGCTCTTGTTTCAAAAATGACCTGTTTGGGGCACAGCGTCTTTGTACTGAATTAGAATCATAGAATCATAGAATGGTTTGTGCTGAAAGGCTCCTTTAAAGGTCATCTAGTCCAACACCCCTGCAGTGAGCAGGAACATCTTTAACCAGATCAGTTTGCTCAGAGCCCCATACAACCTGACCTGGAATGTTTCCAGGGACGGGGCATCTACCATCTCTCTGGGCAACCTGTTCTAGTGTTTCACCACCCTCACTGTAAAAAAGTTTCCTCCTTTTATCTAGTCTAAATCTACTCGCTTTTATTTTAAAACTCTTAACCCTTGTCCTGTCACAACAAAAGGCTGTCCCCATCTTTCTTATAAGCCCCCTTTAAGTACTGAAAGGTTGCAATAATGTCCCGCCAGATCCTTCTCTTCTCCAGGCTGAACAAGTCCTTCTTCTAATCTGAATGGCAGTAAATTGAAAAGGCATGTTTTGCCTGTGTTGCAATGTCCCAGGCCACTATGTACTCAGTTTCTCGGCAGAACAGTCATGTCTCTGATACGGAGCTTGTCTCCACTGCTTGTGACAACACACAGTACCTAACACTCTCTGGGAAATGCAGGGAATGGGGAACGAGCCCTCTGAGAAGGAGCTGCTGGGGAGGGTTCCAAGCTCAAGAAGGCTCTGATCTGCCACGTCCTTTTTCCTGGCAGCCAGCATCTGGGTACTTGGCCTTGCACAACCTCCTCATTTATTTGCCAGAGTCTATATACACTCTTCCACACACACCCGCCCTCCCCCAAATATACACAGGAACACATAGAAGCTCTGTTCCTGGGACATGCTGAGGGTACATCATGTCCAGAGGACCTAAAATATATGCAGGAAAATGGACTTCAGATTTTTCTCAGTAGATTTAACTTATGAGAAGGATGAAAAACAATCTTCAGGAGGACCTGGTGTTGTGACCAAGAAGCTGGGAAGTGGCCTAGATAATAGCACGCTCTTCACCTGTCTACTCAGGGGAATGACCTAGTGGGACCTTCACAGGAGCCTACAACTCACTGAACTAAAGAAAGTCCTAGCAAAAGCCACAGATTTGCTTCACAAGCTCGTGAAGGTCGGCTTGCAAGTCCCAATTTTAGAGTAGAAATCCCTAAACATCTTCATTTTGTACTCTCACTGGTCTGGCCAATGCTGGTTTGGATCACATGCACAAACCCTAAGAAGTGGTGTTTATTGGGTAGATGACCCTAAAATTTTTTGTGTTAACAAACCCCTTCCAGACATTTACTCTCACCCTTCCTTTCCAGCATGCAGGCACTGCTCTCTGCACTTTCAACATGAGGCTGAAGTAGCTTCCACAAGCATGAGAAGTATGTTTTGTAGCCCAACAAATACCTGTGTGTGTATGCATATGTACATATATAGATACATACATATCTATCTATCTATCTATCTATAGATAGATATAGGTACATAAGTAGACAGCCAGATTTAGTAGGATGAAGGAGAATAGGATCCAGGAGTAAACAAAGCATAGACATAGCATCTATTTTGCATTTGAAGTAGTATTTTCAAAAGTATCCAGTACCCATCAAATTTTGACCCTACAACTCAAGAGCTTTTGACAACTACATGTCTAAAAAAATCCATGTACTTCATTCATCTTGCTTTCTCTGCAGTTCCTGAGCACATTAAGCTTAGCCCATTATCCTGATGATCTTCACTTCCTTTTAAGCATAGTTCTATTTCTACTTTAACCATGCCATACTGCAATTTTCTTCTATTTCCATACATATGAAAGCCATGTGGCCATCTTGTATATTTTTTATAACAAGTAATGTTCTTTGTTCAAAACCTTTTAGACTTCTGAGTTAGCACATTTTAAGCAAACGCTGAATCTGCTAACATCCCATGTCTTTACTCAGCAATACAAATGAGCATTTGTATGCACAGTCAGCAAAACCCTTAAACATTTATATAAAGCTACATTAGGCTAATGACTAATTCCCTATAAGATCTTGTAGTTCCTACATATCACGAATCCACTCAAAACTCTGATTTTTTTTACTGTGGGCTTGCTTTTCATGAGCTTTTATACTGCAAAGCACAATAAATTTGGATTGAATGCTGCCATTACTCTGATTAGAAGCCAACAGTTTTTACTATACTGAATTTTGCCATTGCTCAATTTTACACGTTTTTATGGCACCACCTACTGAAATATTAAGATTATGTAAAACAATTTAAGAATTAGATTGAAATTATCTTGCAGATTCATGTGTTCAATTTGAAAATGTAGACCATGGCAAATTATATAACTAAAGGTTGAAATTTCATTTGGAACTTAAACAATTTGTTCTGCCCAGTGGTTATAAAAGCATTATTTGATTTAAGGATTGCCTCTTCAGATGACTGAAAAAATCTGAATTTTTATATGCTAAACTTCACAACCAACATTTTTCTGCAGAAGACAGATATTATAAATCACCTTGAAAACACTGGCAAATGCAATCGTAGTTTACTGGGGTTTTTTAAGTAAATATTTGTTTTCTTGCAGAAATATATAGTGAACATTAAATATTACTTTTAAATTTCAGTTGTGTTGGTAAGAATATGTTCTTTTTTAACCAGTTAATGATCTTGAGGGAAATCCTCAAATAACATATTAAGTTGATGTGTACATTCAGCAGATCTAAGCAAAACCATCAGAATAAATAATTTGATTATAGAATTTTTTCCTCTCTTTTTGAAAGCAGACCACAAAATGACCTGAAATAACTTCAAATTATTCAAATAATAATTCAAATAAACTTCAAATAAATTAAAATTATTTTCTGGTTAAGAGGGAACTCTTGCAATAGACTATATTCAGAATTTGCACTACCAATTATAAGAACATGTCCATTTTGATTTCATGAAAATATAGATCCAAACACACACAGTAATCAAATACTTAGTGTTTGTAGAATTACCTTAAAGAAACATTTTCAAAAGGTCTGTTCTTTCAGGTTTTTTCCCCATTTCATTTACAAGCAACAGTGCTATAATGAATTATGGAGATGAGCCAATAATCAGTGAATTCAATCACACACCACCATTGTACATTCTGACACCGTTACTTAATATATTACATTTTTCACGAACCTTTGAATGAAGACTCTTCTGACTTATCTGCTTAAAAGTCAACTCTTTATTTCACAAAGGCCAGAGCTCTTTGAATAATCATGCTTGGGGCATATTTTTTCCTTCTTCCATCCTTTTTGTATTACTCAGCACGATTTCCCTCATTATGTCCCAGGAGATTGGAGGGCAAGCATAATTACATCCTGTAACTTCTTTTCCTGTCTCTTTACTTCTAAAGCATGGCAATGGTGGGAAAAGAGCAGGCTGTGCTCTAACTGTCCTTAACCCATATGTGTGCCCATCATTGCTGCCATCATCTTTGATGGGCCAGGGATGCAGTAAACGGGAATTAGCTTCCTTGTTCTCCCCCTCTTCTCTGGGCTGCTTCCCGGTGACTGTGAAAACTTGAGTCATCCTGTGGTGAAAGCCTTCTTGGAATCAAGGACAGGCAATGGAGGCCTTGCCAAGATTTATGCAAAGCTCAAAGCAGTAACCCCAGGATGGCTTCTCTCCTGGCTATGGTGTAGCCCAAGACAGAGCTGCTGAGCAGCCACAGCTCCACAGAGGTAAAGGCTGGAGAGGCACACATTGCACTCCCCAGTGCCTTTCTTCCCCCAGTATGGCAATCAGTGCATAGCCATTTGGAGCATATTTCAGGAACTACCAGTCACGAAAGGTTCACAGGAAACAAATGGATAACACAAGCATCATGTTAAGACATTGCTGACCTATATACTTGAGTGAATAAAGCTAGCATGTTTCTGTCAAAGTTATCACATGGATTTGTGTAATCTACGATTCTGTATTATATCATTGTGATTTTGTAGAAATGTAATATAAGTAAATTGGATATGAACATCTCTATGTTAAAATGTACATGTGTAAATGTAAAACACAACATATTCTGGGGGCCTGCAGACTCCAAGCTGTATTTTGGAATTGGCGAGGTATAACTCTATTTTGATATTTACAGTTATTACCTCAAATAGTAAACTGATTTTCTTAGTCCAGCTGGTCCCTTGGACACCTTTCTATACTCATTGTTATTATGCAGGATTTTTTTTCCCCATTCTAGGTAAGTCATTAGGGATTTCAGTATATTATTACACTGGCAATGGTAAGGAAATGCTTCTCTTGTAGTTCTTTCGTGGCCATGGTTATGCAAGTGTTTAGAAGAATAATAATGTTTAAATAAATTTTAATGAAGGGGACTCTGGGGGCAGATGTAGAGCTCAGGCAGACACAGATGTCCCATCAGCTTGAAGGTATGGTACTTGCTTCCCTCTTATATTTGTACACACAGAGAAACTTTTTGCATGCTAAGAAAATACAGGTACAAACCACATCACATATGCGTTATGTTCACAATATTTTATTCCCAATATTTGCATAGAACATGGGTTAAAAATGCTCTTTTATGTGTGAATATACACATGTATACCTGCTGTATACATATGTAATGGTCAAATTCTGTCTTCAAAATAAACACACACAATTCTAAGGGAAGTGTTTGGCCACTATATTGGTAAATAGCAGAGTGAAAAATAATACTGTAATACAAACTAATGTAATGACACTTCTTAAAGCAAAGTTTATGTATATACCAGAGGGAAAAACTAATGAGAAACAGATGTACTCAGGAGAGTATTTTGACTTAAATGGTATGTGTGGTTTCATTTGGGCACATGTTTCTTTAGCACGTGGAGAGAGAATATATATAGCTATGCAAAGGAAAATATTAGTTGTTGAAAAATGTGTATGCTATCAGGAAAAAGAGGCTTTAAATGGGAAAGTATTCAGATGAAAAAGCAAATTCTCTAAGTCTCAAGAGAGCTCAGCACTTTTAAACTACAATTAATTAACTCTTTTTTCATCCCAGGAGGCCAAAACAAATGAAAGGATCAGTTCCTTTCTGTACTCACAAGACAACACTTCCTGCAGCTACAGCTGTGTCATCTGTGAGCACCACTCCTGCTCGGTACCAGCACCGAACCAGCAGTGACAGCTCCCAGGAAGCACAGGACCCTAGCAGCCCAAGTTCACCCTTCCTGGGGAGCGGTGCAGCTCACGGCATCACCACCACTCAGCAGAAAGTTCCTGCATGTCCAGTCTGTACATGGCTTGCAAAACCAACTGGAGTATTAGCATCTGCTGAGTGCTCAAGAATCTTGGCTGGTAAAGCAGGTAGCAACTCCTTCTTCCCATCAAAACATAATGTGTTTTTAAATAGTACAGTAAGGCAGAAATCTTTCTTATGAGATGTTACTGGAGTGGATTAGTGAAATAACATTAACTTAGCCATCTCAAGAGAAAAAAAAAATTTTAAAAACTTAGCTTGTAGATAAACATTTTACCCACACTTCTGTAGATACTGAAAAGTGAACAAGAGGCTTTTATGTTCAGGTTAGAGACAGTATCTGGGTATTTCACTGTTTGGAAGAAATACATTGTCCTATTAGCATAATAGCCACCAGCTTTACCTGCATCTCTTACACATTATGGAACCATTATGCAATGTAAAAGTCCTACAGGGAGATGCAGCAACTTCAAGGCCAAGGTGGTGTGGTTTGGTTTGGTTTGGTTTGGTTTGGTTTGGTTTGGTTTGGTTTGGTTTGGTTTGGTTTCTCAGAAATACTCCAATCCCACTACAGACTGCTTCTGAGAAAATTTCTGATCCTTCTCAGCCTGTGGACAGTTAGTGTCCATCATTCAACACTTATCCAGTCTCATTCAGATTCACATCCATAAAAGATAAGCAGTAAATATATTAATAGGTAGTCTGCCCATCTGTGTAGTGCAGGACACAGAAGTTAACCTTCTTTAGAAGTTTTATGTTTTTTCTGAGGTCTTTCTTGTCCTTGATTCATGTTAGTAAGAAATCTCTTTATTAAAAAAATACAGTATCTTCTTTGAAAGCATTGCCACAAGCTGTGAAGAGCAAACTCTACTTATCCAGACACTCCATAGAAAGTATGAGTTGTTGCTGCTCTCATGTTCAGAGAAGCACAACCTCTCTCTCCTGCTACACCACTCCATTCTTGAATCCTTTCTCAATTATCATGACAACTTTAAAAAATGTAAAAGTAACTTAATGTCTCCATATCTGCTTTGTGAATCCATCCCTCAGGTCTAATTTGTGAACAAGGGCCAACAGATCCAGTCAAGTTTGCCATCGGTTGCTTCTGCACACACAATCTATAAAACAATTCTATTCCTCTACTGAAAAGGATCTGAACAACATGTAGGCCAAGACCCAAAAGGAAAGTGAGGAAAAGGTGAAACTGATTTTTTTTTTAATGGTCTTCTGTGGAGACACTTTGGATGAGGGTCTCAGAGCACAGTAAAGAGTTCAGCTTTTCCTAAACTCTTGTCACAAAAGGCAACAAAGGTCTGGGTGGCTCTGGGAAGTCCTTTCTGAATATCAGTGTGTGAGAGACTGCTGTTTCAGGCCTGATCTTCCACCTACAAATGTCAATGGGAACACTGTAAAAAGTCTATAAATCATTTCAGTTTTAACATATGGGTATCAGTATCACTGCCTGTGTTCCACAGTAGTTAAATAGCTTTAATTTAATTCTGATCTACTACTTGTGAGAGGTTGTCCTTTCTTTCAAGCCTTGCTATCCCTGGATACAGAAATTTGGCAAGTAGGTTTGCCTGCTGTCCCAGATCATCTCCAGGAGCTGCAGGGCCAGGATCATTTCTGTGCAAGGAAAGAGAGGTGGCCTGGCACTACCCTTCTCACTGATTTAAAGGCTGCAGCCTCTCTGCAGCATGACAGAAGATTCACAATCCACATGAAAACCACCAGTCCCATGAAGCCACAATCACAACCCCAGTTTTCCATCGGCCATGCATATTCCACATCAAAGTCCTCAAAGAAAAGTGGGAATGCTTCCCTACCCTCTTTGCATAGTAGATGAATCATACTTTGGAGCAGTTAAAGCAGAAATTTTTTTCCTTTGCACCAGCTTGTATAAAAGCATGAGGAATAGATGGATATTTTAATAAGATTTAATCCAAAATGATGTACAGTTTGATGCTGCACAGTACAGATTAGGGGTAGAAATAACAAAAAAGTATTTCTACAAAAGAGGAAACAAAGCAAAAATCCTTTCTTCTTTTTTTTTTTTTTTTTTTTTTTTTTTTTTTTTCCCTTCAATGAAACAGGAAGACTAGTACAAAGCACTGGGAAAAAAAACCCTACATTTTCTTCTGAAAAGTAGTTTCAGCAGTCTCAGGCTTTGTCTCATTCTATCGAGCCACTGAGACATTTTGGTCAATCTTCCCAATACTGTATGAAGACAAAAGTATAATACCTGAAAGACCTTCAACTGTTTTAAAAGATTTAAAATTAATCCCTTGGAAAACAGAAAGATGTAAAGGAGGCTCATTGTCTCAAGTCACTAAACAAATCAATCCACAGTATCTGATTCCTTTCTCATTTTTTCCTTAACTGTTCTTGTAAAGCTTATTTTATCTTAACATGCATATTGATGGCAGGCTTTTGCCAGTCTAAACTTTTTTTATTTCTAGCTTTCATCCAGCGACAATTCAGCACACAAACCAAGAGTGACCAAGGGAATGTGATGCTTTCTAATTGTCTCCTCCAAAAAAGTGGGCTTAATACCATGTGTGTAAGTTCTCCATTGAACTAGAGCTAAAACCTGAAGCTCTTGAGTCTTCCCAGTGACTTTGTTAAGAGTCCTTTGCCATTTTGCTTCCCTTCTTTTGATCCAAAGTTCCTCAGAGTGTATACACAGAAAGTGGAAATAGTATTTGTAACGACTGATATTTGTATTTTAAAATCATGCTGGCTATTCCATTCAGAAAATTGTCTACTAACTGCTGTCCATATTACTCTCTCCTCCCAGAAAAGTCTGTTTATGACTTCAGCCTGTTGGCAAATGCAAAACTCTCTTCTGGTAGAAGTGCAGTGTCATAGAAGACTGCATTTTTTCACAGGCAGGCACATAAAGAGCTGTGGTTGTGGTCTTTGCTACCCAGTGACCTAATTTTCCTGTTTGAATAAGAGAGAAGGAGGGAGGGGTGCATCTCAGAACGTACCATTTTTAATAGGTAACAGAATATGGTCTGAATGGCGCTCTTGATTTATAATTAACATAACTGGTACGTGTTGAGTTACTTGGACAGACACGCCAAAAATGAATGTGATACGTACTACTGATTGTGTTGGATTTCCTTCCGACTCCTTTCATTAAGATGTTCTATTCCCGTAAAACAAAAACATTTATATTCTCACATGTACGTCAATGGTGAGGGATTAGTTTTCAAAACCTGTCCCATTTCCTCAATGACTCAGCTTCTCAGCACTGCTCTGTTTGCATAATGAGAGTAACTAATCCCTAGAGTAAACAGACCCACTACTTGTAGTCCCTACCAAATTTATATCATCAAAGGTCATGTAAAATCACTTGCTTCCTTATAGACTCCTTTATATTGTCCCATGTGTGCCCTACATAATTTAAAAAAATTATATAGTTCATGACATATGACAGTGGGAAGAGAGCAGTGAAAAAAAGACGTATTTGGACTTGGCTTTGAAAATGGAATACTACTGATATACAGACAGCAATAAACATGCACTTGCCCTTACTCAGTTTACAGAGATCTAAGTGATAAATAAATATATTGTTTATATGATATGATTTTGATGCACATCTTCACTTTATGATGTATAAATACACTTTCTGTCTTGCATGTTCTTTTATATTTCTTTTACCTCATCTCTCCATGTCACACTAATGTATGCCTTGCATGTTCTTTTATATTTCTTGCATGTTCTTTTATATTTCTTGTATGTTCTTTTATATTTCTTTTACCTCATCTCTCCATGTCACACTAATGTACTTTTTTCAATGCCATCTGGTTTTTTGGGGAGCAAGTAGGTATTCTGCTAATATCTCACTCATCAGTCCCTGAGTTCAGTAAGAAGACAGTCAATAGTTCAACTCCAATGTGAACGTGAAATGTATCCACTTGTTAGAGGGCTCTTCAGATCTGTGTTTCTCATATGTTACAAAACAGGCAGCATGTACTTTGTGGGCAAGTTTCCAAGGACTTCTTATTATGATTTTTTTTTTTACATTTTAAATACAAGGTGACAGTGTAAAACCAAATTCCACAGTCATTGCTTCAGATAATCACTTAATTTATTGCAATGACAAATAAGAAATGTGCAGTTCTGATCTCTGTTGCTTTCCAAATATTAATGGCACAAGCCCTCCTAGCACCACTAGAAAATGTTTTATAACCAAGGGGAGCACAGACAAAAGAGTTACCAAGAATGTAGAGGTAGCTGCGCTTCAGAGCCAAGAGAAAATTCAACAGTGCTTGTCTCCTGGTTCGCATCCAAAGCCAGTTCACAGTATTAGCACTCCCACTTGTTAAGCAGTTATGTTACTAACCATGTGTTTCACCACTCTTCTGGTTCATTTATTATTTTAGAGACAAGAAGAGGGTGAAAATGAGGAAAAGGAAGCAGATCTCACTTTTTCCTAGGATGTCAACTTTGCCCAATTACTTGCATTACAGAATCTTTAAATTTGTTTCCAATTACAAAGGGTGAATTGAGGGTGAAGAAAACTTAGGTGGGGACTTTGTCTCTAACTTATTTTTTTTATAACAAAACAAAAAAAGAATATTGCACAAGAAGTGCAGTGTAAGACAGAACTTCATGACATAGCTGGCCTTATTCATAAGGAGATGTTTACAGTACCAGCTGTCTTACTGAAGAGGACAGACCTTGCAGAATGTGCAAAGCCAACTCAATAGTAAAGTGCTACCTCATCTCAGAGGAGAGGTATTGTGATTAGGTCTTGAAGATGTACTTATTAAGAAATTCAGAAAAAGAAAACATTTCAAGAACTAGGCCATTATGTAAATACTAGAGTACTGCACTACATCCCTTGTGTCAGTTTTATTAGAGAGATATTAAGATTCTAAGATTAAATAGTTGTAATGTATTCTTACTCGATCCTGAAAAAAAAAAAAAAAAAGAAAAAAAAAAAGAAAAAGGCCTTCATAGGAGAAAAAGATGATAGGAAGACAAAACCCAAAACAAGTAATCATAGCACAAAGGATGGCAATACTAATACAGTTGTATAAGTTATCTCCATCTCAGATAGACTGATTCCCCAACTATGAGGTCAGGACAAAACTGGAGGGACAGAAGGACTTTTTCACCTAGAACAATATTTGCTCATCCTCTTAAAGTGCAGTGCTCTTTGCCTCTATGCTGGAGGGATCCCCCCTCAGACACTGGTGAAGAGGAAACAGACAGAAGCTACTTCCCATACCATACATCCAAACTCCTCTTCTTGACATCAAGAAAATGAAACAGCCTGCCACATTCAAACTCATCCACATAATTTACAACTGAGTCATTGCCAGAGTATCGCCTCCCCTAAAATTAGACGATGGCAAAGGATGACTTCACCATTTGACAACTTCACTAGAGGCTTAATCAGACCCAGGTTAGGGAAGAAGCATATGGCTTCATCTACAAGTATACAGCATCATGAAAAGCTGGCGTATTAACAAGAAATTTCCAAAATGACATTTTCCAACAAAAAATATTTCACTGGAATTTCCCAACCAGTTCCAGCCTAAAGAAGCTCATGCATTAATTTAAACCCTGGTAATTTTGGTATTGAATAACAACATGAAGCCTAAACTTTTCTCATTTTTTTTTTTCTGAAATTGCAGGGGTTTAGTGCTGATCATGGGAAAACAAACATGAATCATAAACAAAGGTATAGATTTATTTTCCCCAGAAACTGATGATAAAAAAAGTCCTTGCCTTCAGATATCTCCTAGAGTTTTCTTTTTTGACAGTTTAGTAAGAAGCGCACAAAGAAAAGAACAAAGGTATTTACTAAGCAAGTCATCAAGTAGATGAGACCAAAGAGTCCTAATAAATCTCAGTGCTGCCAAAAGATAATTCTGCCCAAACCATATGAAACAGTAACATAAGTAAAGACATGTTTAATCCTTCTTTGGTCACACTATTTGCATTTCAAGGATAAAGAAGAGACCTGAGTTTACAGAGAGTAATTCCAATGTATGCTGTCATTTCTGTAAGGTATAATGGGCTTTAGAATTCACAGACTTAGAGGGTTTCCAGCAACTCATGTTTTATTTAAAGCTTTATTGTATTTCTCCTTAAGTCAGTCATCATAATGTAACCTTCTTTTTAGGATTTATGAGGTATTGTTTATCTGGAGATTGCAAGATGTTCTTATACAATATCAATTTCACTGCTCAGAAGTAGGACTTAATATTCTCTGGATCCTGGTATAGTTCAAAGACTGTGATGCTGTGCAGTAAGTTTGGAAATAGATCAAAAATCCCAAAGGGATGAGGCCAGGCCACTGGCAATTGACTCCAACTATATTGTTCGGAAAATTGAAAAATGTAACTCAGGCTTCTCTCTGCTAATCTTTGGGATCTTAACTAAACATTGACCTTCTAGTCTTCTAACATATTAAAAACTCAGTATTTAATGAAAATATGACAATAAACTGATTGCCTTTTTTTTTTCATCTGCAATTTCATATACACAAAAACAAATGTAAAAATACTGATAGACTCTTAGTCAATACAGCTAATTTCTCTGACTTCATGAAACTCTGAAAGATTTTCAACAGAGCAAACTAAAATAAACTGATAAAAGAAACCAACCCATTTAGGTTCTTTCTTTGAAGATAATTTGCTGATCTCGATAATTTAGAATTTGACTAATGATGTTCTTTCTTTTCTTGTACCTTGATGACTAACACTTATACAGAGAGAAAATGTGGGTTTCAAGATGAAGGTAGGAGAAGAGTTAGATTTCATTTGTAAGAGCAGATGCAAAATATGTTATTTGTCTTTATGGAAATAAATACTATCTTCACAAATATCATAGTACTGTTTAGCATTTATAATCAATAGTTTAAAATAATTATTGGCCAAAGCAAAGAACAAATAATTTCACCACTGATAAGGGATCTTGCATGCCATTTTGAAACACTTTTAGAAATCTATACATTCTATGGTTTCCAGAGAACGCAGTTTCTGAAAATCAAGGATCTCCAGTGTTTGCCAAACAGGATGTTCAAAGTCAAAATAATTTCAACCACCTTTTCCAAAAGTTTGCTTGTGACTGCATATTCCTATCAACTCAAATGTATTCTAGTCAGTAGGTTTAAGTCTGGATGCTTAGCAATAATCAGCTAAGAGGCTGAGCCCCTCATACCACCTGGTAATTTCTTGACAACCATGCCTACATTTGGATGTTGGCATCTAAGAAATACTTCCCATATATCCTATAAATTAGACAAAGCCTATGTCTCTATATGACATACAGGTTGGAGAGAAGCATAGACAATCATTAATGTGTAGGAGGTAGTTCATAAAACAGGCAAGAAAAGAAAAAAACATAAATAAAAAAAATTTAAAAAAAAAGGAAAAGAAAAAGGATTTATACAGGGTTGGAGAGCAATGGTGCGGGGGTGTTTCCCAGAAACCAAGAGTAAAGCTCTTCCAGTACAAATAATCTGTTCTTTTCCAATATACCTTTGAATCTAAGAAGCTATTAAAATTTAATTTCACACATCTTAACTAAAGCTAAAGTTGTTGAAAAATCTCTCCTAGATCAGTAAATATGACCTCTACAAGTCATCATTCTTTTCAAAATGATTGATTTAAATAAAGAGAGCATAAAGCCAAACTCTATGAGGAGGACATTTCATGACCAGTTATAATATAATCCATCACCTTTTGTTTGTGAAATAGAAATGCCTACAATATCTAAGAAAAATATTTTAAAAATGTGATTTCACTTGAATGTACAACAATATGTACCACATGCTGCTACTGTTATTTGTGATGACTCTGCTTAAACTTTAGCAATCCTGAGTTCCAAAAATAGATTGGGATTATGGGAACAATAAGCTACATCAAAAAGGACTTAATATATCATTCAAGGACAAGACTAGGAATGCAGAGATGTCCTAAAGTTAGGAAAGAAAATTTGTTCATTATGCAAGTTCTGCTTATACCATACTCATGAGACAACAAGGATACTGGGCTTCAAGACAAGGTGTCTATGCATGAAGAGATCATCTTCAGAGCAATATGGAAATACAAAGGCCTAGTCAAGCTAGTAATAACATATACAGATTTAAAGGACACTTTGAAATACCTTACCAGGCACTTAACATGATAAACTTAGGTGGTAAACTCCCACTTGGACAAAAATATCTCCCAGAAGATACTGCAAAAGTATCTCAAATTAAAAAAAAAAAAAAAAAAAAAAAAAAAAAAAAAAAAAAATTTATGCTTTCTACTGCAAATTAACAATAACTATACATTAGAAAAAATTTGGTACTGCAAGGCTATGCTGCAAAACTGTGCTTAATCTCACTTCAGAATATGTCTTTTTAGTTAATTTGTATAGGGTGAAAATGGGATATACGAAACAGTGATAGTAATCATAAAATCATTCAGTGGATGTAAAGAGTTTGTTGTTTTACTTGCTAATATTTATTCTTCCCTTCCTTTTGCTTGGGTTCACACTGACAACCATATGAACATTAAGCAGTATGTCACCCTGCAGTTTTGGATACTTCTATATAAAGTAAATAAACCTAGAAAAAAACCAAGACCTTCCTTATTACAGGAGTGTAAATTCCCATTAATCTCTTTTACAATGCATTCTTTTTCAGGATTTTAAAATACCTACATTTAGGGGCCACTAGACTTCAAAAGCTCTATATGTGCCTTATCATTTATACTGCTTACAGAAATTAGGGAGAATGGACCATGACATAAGGCCTGGGTTGTGTTCCAAAGCAATGTACTGTCAGAATCAGAAATATTACATCCAGAGAAACAAAGAAAAGTCTGGCTTGACATTGTTTCTTCTTAGCAGAAAATCTAATTAGACAAAATCCTTAGTATCTACCCTATAATAATCATCCTCCTGCAGTATCAATATCATGAACTTTCAAGTTTTATTAATGTTTCTAAAATTGGGTTCCTATACCCAACACATAAAAATAGGCAGATGCCACCAGGAGCTGAAGGACCCAGTATCCCTTAGAAAGATCACTGGTGTTAAGGTGTTTAAATACATAAATAAGAAATTACCAGAAGGAGCAAACATATGGAAATTTTGATCCATATTTTTTTCTTGTTCTACAAAAGCAGAAAATTCTTCTGCTGCCTCTTCCTCTGCCCTGATAAGTGATGAATAGACACACAGAAGATGCCTGCCTGCCTGAAGAGCAGTAGGATTGGTCTAACTATAGTGAAAAGCACTTCCCTGTGGCTTCACATAAACATTTACAGGGCGAGCAATAGTAACAGTAATGACTCTCGAAAAGGAACAACAAACACATCTAACATACAGTAAGAGAGGTTTAGGAAATACCAAAATGGAATGCTTCAGCTTGCACACAGTGCTTCACCTAAAACATAGGCACCATTTCTACCCCCTCTTCTGCCTAAAAATCTGATATTATTCCTTCAATTGCATCAGTATCTCCATAAAGTCGAGTAAGGATCCCAAAGGAAATAAGTATTGCAGGTTTTGGCCTTAATGGAATATGTAAAGCCTACAGAACAAGCTTTGTTATTAGACTTGTCCAACTTGAAATGTACTAATAGCAAACACAGTCAATCTTACCTTTCAAAGACACGTAAGGGACAGAATGAACATTTTGTCCAAATGTGTTTTTGTTCTGTGGTACTACAAGAAAGGGGGAAAAAAGGAAAAAGACCATGATTTGTTCAAATCCCTCTAATGTGACAGCTGCAATAGATATGATTAATCAGCCGCAACCATCAAACAATATGTGGAGGACACAGACAGGCTGCAGTTCAATCTAAAATTCCACTAAACACCACAGTCTGCAGTATATCTACATCCAAAACCACTCCAAAAGTAACACATGACATTAATCATTCTTGGCCATCCATTATAACCTGATGAATTTGCAGAGTTTGTATTCCAGCCCACTGGAGACTAAAAAATAATAAAAATAAAAAATAAGCTGGAGCAGCAAAAATACCAGAGGCCAAAAGAATAAATAAAGCATAGTAACTCCACAATCCAAAATCAAAAAGAATGACCACTAGATGTCAGTGGGCCAAGTAGAGGCCTCTGCTATATGTACATGTACTTTTCATTACAAACAAAGGCCACGGCTAAAATGCATTCACTTAAATTTTCTGTGCAAGACAGCACAACAGTGGGGATGAAGTAGAATAGATTATAATGTCCCATAAAAATATCTCAAAGCACTTCCTGAACGTGACTTGACACAACCTGCTTTCTTGCAAGGAATATAATTGATAACTAACAACGCCATCCCATAGGTGCTGAAAACAGGATACCCCTTTAAGCCTTAAACCTGAAAACATGGCACACTTGCTTAAATCTGATGTGAGCAGTCTCATAAATGTAACATTTAACTACAGTGAATCATGTTGTTACCAAAGAAAGTATCTGCAGCAATGGATTATGAGCAACTCTTCAAATACATTATGAACTAGGTCCCCTTCCTCCAATCTCACCCTTACTGATCTACAGCAGATGTATCTCCCATTGTTAGCGTAGTGCTAATATCATTAAACACTAAACTTAAAATTATTTTGCTTGGGAAATCTATACATAAGGTCAGGAAATAAATGGACCCTTTGAGGAGATTTCCCAGTCTTTCTCTCTTTTAATTTGCAGCCTTCAGACCAAAATCAACACAGGTACAGCTTTTAGTTTTTATAGCTCAAAATAAAAACAGTTTTAGAGGACAACATCAGCAGAAGTGTTACAGCTGCTCAGAAATTTTCTAAAGAACACTCTTCCATCAGCAAATAAGGATTCATCAAAGCAGAACATTTATCAGATTCTCATTGTACCCTGTCAGGCCAGCTTTCCCAGTGCCCGTTTTCCTCAACTGTCTGATCTGGGAGTCCACAAATTGTGGCTTTTGACCTCTCAGGACCATGGGCTTTCCTGGGTTTACAGCTTTCCAGCACCCTGAGGTTGAAGATGCATGTTAGGAGGCACAGCTTGGGCTTCCAGCATACTTCTTCCTAGGAGACCTATGTCCCAGGCTTTAGCTGCTTAACATTTGGGATCCCGGGCTCCCCAGGCATCTAGGTGTGAAGGCTGTGGGAGGGCTGTCCAGCAGACTGCTAGGAGACCATGACCTCAGTATCCCTGGGACATCCCACTCTTCCAGTTGTCCAGTTCCTTACTTGTTAAGCTTTGGAATTGTTTCATAGAATGAAACAAGAAGTCATGTTGACTTTTTCAAATTTCTTGAAAAATTCTGAAATGTATTTGTTCCACTTTGGTTTTAAATAAGCATAATTGCTGTTGATGATGTTAAGTCCTTCCCAGGGAATGTGAATTCAGATTAATTTCCAATCAGCCAAGAAAATAATAAAAATCCAGCAACAACTGGGAAGTGTTTTTTGCTGTGCTATTGTTGCTCTAGCATTTTAAAATCTTCACAAGGGTTCTTGGTCCTTAAAAAGGAGGAGCAATCACTGTTTGAGGTTTGGGAGATGGTGTGCATTCACTTACATAGCAAATTATTCCAAATATTTTTGTTTGCAACCTAGGGTCTTAAGAGACTTAAAGCTTTTGATGCTAATATGAAGTTACCAACACCATGGACCAAATGCCCTAAAGGCAAAGAATTGATTGTGTCAACAGATCTGCTTGAATGTCAATCAATCCAGCTAACATGCTGTATTCTTCACACTTGGATGTGGTCCTGGGCAACCTGCTCTAGGTGATCCTGCTTTAGCATGGAGGTTTGACTAGGTCACCTCCAGAGGTCCCAGCCAACCCCTACCATTCTTTGATTCTGTGATATGTTTATATGAATATATATCTTAATGTGTACGCAGATACTTTTTTTTAGTATACAGTTATTTAATTACTTTAATGTTTTTTTAAATTACAAGCGAAATTTAATTATGTCTCAGTCTAGAGTTGATTCTTAATACAAACAAAAGGAAATAGGACTCCTCATGTCCCATTTTTAAAAGTGGTGAATTTGAAGCTGTTTCAATATGTCCCACTCACTGTTTTGATGAGTTCTTTTTATTTTTTATAATTTAACAGACATAATCACAAGAGTTTCTGCACAAATGCAGTTTAGTCACTTGGAAAGTACCTTTCTGTTGTACAGAGTTTTTTATGTAGACTTACTACCGATGCATCCAATAGCTTGAAAAACAGATCCAATAAGTTAAAGGGGAGATTTCTTTCATTTAGCTAAATTGCATGAAATATACTTTTGGTCAGCTCAGGCTTTCTTTCTAGACAGTACCTGTCAACTCATGTACAATATTCACTTCTAACTTATTACTCTACTGCCATAATATTTTATATTAATACATATAAAATTGAAAAGTAAGTGATTCTGATTGCCTGACAAAACAAATCCTTAATAACTTATCTCCTCTTAAAAGGGAGACTTAAATGAGAAACAACTTAGCTGCATGACCATATATGATGTACTCAGGCCCTTACAATGACATTATGTGAAATATCCAAATAGGGGGAAAGTCTGTTGCTACAGCAATGGCATGGCACACACACAACAGAATGCCAACATGCAGAGAGCTAAGCAAGTAAGTAGACCTCAAGTAGTTCAGTCTTGGCCCTGTCCATTTTCAGGACTCACATGCTTGGGTTCATAAATATCAGAATAATTTGATGTACTGTATTTTGCTGTATTAGGTATGACCAGTACATTTGTATCATCAACACCTGTCTCCTAAGGGACAGTCGTGTTCAAGACCTCACTGAGAAGAATTAATGATATGATGTCTCTGTATGGTCTACACAAAACCTTTCTGTCATGTGCTATACTCAACATGCCTTCAGTTGCAATCTGCACACAAGTAATTCCTCTTTTCCAAAATCATAACCAAGACACAAATACTACTTGACACAGAGCAAGAGTGGCCTAAAAATGGACTCGCTTTGAGGCAGGGCAGGTAATTTCCTGCTCACTTACAGAAACTCTTCCTAAAAGACATGGTAATCTAACCTGGCAAACATTTCTTCAAGGACAGTGCAATTTTCACATCCTGTTCAAAACCTTTAAGGGGCTTGATTTGTCATCTTCATCTTGGGACTTCTGCCATGACTTTCTTGTGCCAGCACAGGAAGACCTGCACCATGATTCCCCCTCTTCCCAGTCCTTCCCATGGCCAGTTTTTCTATCTGAAACATCACAGATTGTCCCAAACTTGAACTGAAGAATCCTTTCCTGGAAGCTAAATGGATCCCCACACTATTATGGACCACAGGACAGGGACCAGAGGAGCAAAGTCCCTCCCACTCTAAGAGACGATTAAGTTCACGACCACCTGAGGAAAATGAACATAAATAAGTCTGTGGGTCTTGATGAGATGCATCTCAGAATCCTGAGTGAATTGACTGATGTAGTTGCCAAGCCACTCTCCATGATAATTGAAATGTCATGGCTGTCAGGTGAAGTCCTTGGTGACAGGAAAAAGGGAAACATTACACCCATTTTTAAAAAGGGTAAAAAGAACAACTCCAGGAACTACTGACCTCTCAGCCTCACCTCCATGACTGAGCAGATCATGGAACAGATCCTTCTAGAAGCTATGCTACATCACATGGAGGACAGGGAGATGATTCAAGACAGCTAAGGGCAAGTCTTCCCTGACCAACCTAGTGGCCTTCTATGATAGAGTGACTACATCAGTAGAGAAGAGCAATGAATGTCATCTATCTGGACCTCTGTAAGGCCTTTGATATGGTCCCCTCAACATCCTTGTCTCTAAATTGGAGAGGTAGGGATTTGATGGGTAGACTATTCCATGGATAAGGAATTGGTTGGATGGTCACATCCAAAGGGTAGTGGTCAATGGCTCAACGTCCAGAGGACAAACGGTGTCCGTCTTGGGTCCTTAATGGGACCATACTAAATGACCTTTAAAGGTCCTTTCCAACCCAAAACATTCTATAATCTTATGATTCCGTGACTACCCAAACACCACCACTGTCACTGCAAAATGTAGGCAAGATGTTGACTTAGCTTTAAAATCCATTTTGGTGACTTTTAAAATAAACCTGAGTAACCTTTAAAATTAAATTGTCTGGAAACAAATTAACGAGCTCGTATTGCTCAGCGTATATAGTTTATCTTTTTGACATTTCTTTTTATGATATAAAAGCATTTTAACTCCTGGAATAGAACAGATCAAATATTCATTTTTGCTATTTATAGGAAATCCACATAAGAATCTAATGCAGGAATATATACTATAAAAAGGGCCTGAATTAAAGACTGCAGTCAATGGAAAGATTCCTAATGTATCTTATGAACTTTGGATCCTGGAGCAAAGAGTTCAAGCAGCCTGCTTATGATTCTTCTGGACTAGAACAATTCAGTCATACATGATAACAGGCTAAACATTTCCCAGCAAAGATTGTTTGCCTTTTTTTCCAGCAGACTACTTGAATCACACAAAATTAATCAGCGTATGAAGAAACCTGACTCTAGTATTGTCCACTTGCAGCTTCATGATACTGTCTGATGTCTTTTATTCTGAAAATATGGTGCATAGCTTTTCTTGGCTTTTTCTATCACTGTTATAACAAGAACAGTTGTGGAAGCAGCAAATTTTATCTTACGCAGATTCCTGGGCAGCGCTGTATTAAATGTACATTTATTAGCCTTCTCTCACTGTGAGCTGTGACTGCAAGTCCCTTCACTATCTTAACAGCCCACTTTTTCCTGGAAGCAGTTAGCATTTTGGAAACACATCTCTCTACCAAACCCATTAAAAACAAATTCAGCCTGGAGTCAGTGTGGAAGGAACCACATACAGATAGACAAATACACTGATTATGCTGTAGACACACGTACTTCATAATCATAAAAAAAATCTCTATTTCCTTGAAAAACTGGGCTAAAAAAAAAAAAAAGTATCTTCTTAGGAATTAAAGAATCATAGAATGTTAGGGTTTGGAATGGACCTCTGGAGATCATTGAGTCCAACTCCCCTGCTAGAGCCGGATCACCCATGGCAGGCCACATGGAAACAGATCCAGATAGGTTCTGAAAGTCTCTAAAGAAGGAGACTCCACAACCTCTCTGGGCAGCCTGTTCCAGTGCTCTGTCACTCTCACAGTGAAGAAATTTTTCCTCATGTTGATGTTGAACTTCCTGTGTTTCACCTTGCTATCATTACCTCTTGTCCTATCACAGGGCACAACTGAAATGCGACTGGCCCTCCTATTTGACACGCAGCTTTCAGATTATAAGATCCCCTCTCAGGCTTCTCTTCTTCTGACTAAACAGCCCCAGGGCTCTCAGCCTTTCCTCACAAGAGAAATGTTCTAGTCCCTTCATCATCTGTGTAGCATCTGTTGGACTCTCTCTAGTATTTCCCTGTCCCTCTTGAACTGGGGAGACCAGATGTGGTCTCACTAGTGCAGAGTAGAGGGGGAGGAGAACCTCCCTCAGCCTGCTGGCTGCACTCTTCTTTATGCACCCCAGCATATCATTGGCCTTCCTGGCCACAAGGGCACATTGCTCTTCCACGGATAACTTATTGTCCACCAGGATGCCAAGGTCCCTCTCCATGGTTCTGCTTTCCAGCAGGTCTACCCCTAACCTGTATTGGTATATGGTGTTGCTCCTCCCTAGGTATAGGATTCTACACTTATCCTTGTTGAACTTCATTAGGTTTGCCTTTGCCCAGCTCTCCAGCCTGTCCAGATCTCGCTGGGTGGCAGCACAGCCTTGCAATGTTATCAGCAGCTCTTCCCAGTTTAGTATCATCAGCAAACTTGCTGGGGGTACATTCTATCCATTCATCCAGGTCATTGATGAAGATGTTGAATAAGATTGGACCCAGAACTGACCCCTGGGGAACACCACTACTTACAGGTCACCGGCTGGACTCTGCACCACTAATCACAACCCTCTGAGCTCTATTGTTCAGCCAGTTCTCAACACATCTCATATACTTTTCTCATATGGTTTTTTCATAAACTGTGAACTTCATTCTTCCACTTGCGTTTTTTCAGTAGCTCCTTGCTTATCCATGCTGGTCTCCTGCCTCCACTACTTGATTTTTTACTGAAAGGAGTGCACCTGTTTTGAGCTTGGAGGAAGTGATGTTTGAATATCAACCAGCTCTCTTGGGCCCCCTTACTTTCTAGAGTCTTAGCCCAAGGGATTCCTCCAAGTAGGTCCTTGAAGAGGATGAAGTTAGCCCTCCTGAAGTTCAGGGTTGCAATCTTACTTATTGCCCTGGTTCTCCCTTGTATGATACTAAACTCTACCATGTAGTGATCACTACTGCCAAGGCTGCCCCCAACTTCCACATCTGAGACGTTTTGCCTGATGTTCTTTAGTATATTAAGTATATTTGATGTTATTGTAATTGCCCTTTGCATTATTCATGCCAGAAAATGTGTTTGTTGTCCCTGTCAGTGTATTATGGTTTTGAACTATGGAGTATCAAGAGTATCACAGGCATTAAAAAATAAGATTAAAATTATTAGCTCTCTACTTTTGTCTTTTCATGATACTTCAATAGCAACTAATAACTCTTGTTTTCATTCTAATTCGTAAATTCCTTTACTGAAAGAATGCATGGCATGGATATTGGATGATTGTATGGCAGGCATGGTACGCAATATGCTTCACAAAAATTATTCTGCTGGATTATTGTATTCTGTTGAGTGTCTTCTCAAAGTTTAAAAAAAACCCCAAAGAGCCAAGATATTAAAAGGTGCTTGCAAAGATGATTCTGACTTATTTCAGTAGTACACAGCTTAGGTTCTTCTTCAGCAGATGTTATTGGAAGACACCATTAGCAGATCTCCTTCACCAGTGCTACTCTAGTTATGACAGGGAAAAGAAAAGAAGGTGTATCTCCTATCAGCTCACAGCTAACAGTGCACAGCACTGCAGAAATTCTCCTTTGTGCTTCAGCAGAATGTGTCATTTAACATGGATGGAGGGAGGAAAATAGTCAGCTATGACCAAGTTTTTGGGTAACAACTGTGACTAACATGTGATTTTCTCTTCCCATTCTAGTAGTTGAAAAGTAGAAAACCACTTGATATTAATGGTATGATAAGTCAAAGAATGTAAATTGACATAATCACCAGTAGAGCCACTCCCCAACTAAATCCTTGGTTTCATCAGTTTTATTCTAACATCATATATTATTTGTAATATGTTTATATTTTTTGACTACTTTTTTTTCTAAAGTTTTCAGCTAAAATAGGTTAGAGTATCATTAAACAAATAGGCTGTTTCATTACTCAAATATGTGTTTCTAAAAAACAGAGATGGGAAGATGACCAGCAGAAAGCATTAGGAATGAAAATTCTGCAATTTACTTAATTGTATTACATCTGTTGGCTTGAAGACTGTAGAGCGAGAAAGGATACTCCCTTATTGATTAGCATAAATATATATCCAAAGCCCTTTGTTCTTCTGCTCTGCATTCTACGCAAACCAAATGCCAAACTGTTCATTATATTTGTTGAGCAAAAGTGTACTGCTCACAACTTGGCATTTCACAAATAAGCTTAACCTTTCTCTCCCCTCTCTCCCTCACTGTATCACCCACCTAATTTTCCTGACTTAGTCTCTTAGACATCTGAAAAGTTTTACATTAACACTTTTAATGGTCTCATGAGAAAGAACGAAACTCAACCACTCATTAAAACTGTTCTTTCAGTCTGCCTGAGAAAAGAGGGCAGCGATACACAAAGAGATCTTTGTGAGTTAACTTATTTTCTGGATTAACACACTAAGATCCATGAGTGTAGTTACTTTGCTGCAGCAAAGAAATTACAGGAAATGAGAAACAAAGAATGCATACTCAGGGAAGTTAACCAAGCTGGCCTGTTCTGCTAACAGTACAGCCACTGCTATGCAGAGTTCAGCACAGGACATCCTATTTTTATATGGTTTTTGTAACTTGTTCTGCTTTCTGTGCCAGTACAAGTCTTCATGAATACATAATTGCACCAGTAAAATTTTGCGAGTTGATATCCCAAGATTAGACTTCCTAACATGCTAGGCATTGCAACTTGGTGTCACATAAACCAATAACTAATAAGTTCAGCCTACTTCTGGGAATATTCAAAAATAGAAAATGTTACTGTGATTCTTAAACTTATTTGAGGAAATCGCAGACAAAGCTCTCATTCTTTTTTAATTTTGTTTCCTTTGGAAGCCAAGTCCCTTCATGCTTCTTGTGATCTGATAATATAACAAAGTCTACAGAAAATTGTCTCTGGACTGGATTTAGAAATGTATGTTAAAAAATTCATTAATAAATCAAAACAAGAGAAAAACACCCAGAAGTCAAAAAGCTTACTCTGGAAAATTTTAAAAGTCAAACTTCTTCCTCTAAACTTTAAACTATTCTTTTAGAAAATCCTGTAAATGTAACCTACAGGGTCTGTTCTCTTTGTTCATCTTACCTGGGAAAAAGGGAAAAAAAAACCCATCAAAACCATCAGCCAGAGCTTCTTTGGGTACAAGCATTGCATTCCATTGACTTTAATGACAATTTCTAACACCTATAGTTCAAAGTTTCTACCATTTCATTAACTCCAGTGGTATTCCCAAGCACCCACTTCAAACACTGCTCAGAGAATAAACAACCCTGCCAGTAAGCACTGAAATTATGACATGAAGAACTCAGACTGAATGATTTTAAATTACAGTGCTTACACTTTATAAATATATTCTCATTATTTTGTACATGCATAATGTCCCACTTCTATAAGATGGTTCTAAAAGTCTTCATAGAAGCATTTACCAAAGCATTACATTTTTAGAAATCATGCATGAAGGCTAAAGAAGTTACCTGCCTTAGGAACAGAGCTGCCAGCAGGTAGAGAGAGGTGATTCTCCCCCTCTGCTAAGCCCTGGGTTCAGTTCTGGGCTCCCCAGTACAAGAAAGTCATGGATTTACTGGAGTGAGATCAGAAGAAAGGGTCAGGAGGATCTCATCTGTGTATAAATACCCAGTGGGAGGGATTGAAGAAGGAACCAGACTCCTAGAACAGTGTTCATTGATGGGACAAGAGGTAATAAGCACAAATTAAAACACATGAAGTTTCATCTGTACACAACAAAATTGTTTTCTACTGTGAGGGTGTTTGAACACAGGAACCTACTGCCCACAGACGTTATAAACTTGAAAGGACATGGTACTGGGTAAAACATTCCACTGGCCGTGCTTTGAGCAAATGAATTGAACCAGATAATGTCAAGAAATGTCACCAAACTCAGTCTTTCTATGATTATGTGAAGAGGTATTCTCCTCCCTGTGTGGACAGGTAGGTAACAGGGTAGGTAATAGGGTAGGTAACATTCTTTTTCAACTGTTATATTTTCGAAGGTGACGTTAGCAAATCTAGAGACATTAAACTTCTTTTTTTCCCTTTATACGTTTGGCTAAATTTTAAAATTAATATGGTTTCTATATTTTAATTTAAAGACAATGATTTATAACAATCTGAAATTTGGATAAACTGTAAATTTTGATCTTCATGTAAATCTAGAGACTGTTTCTTTCTTAACTTCTTCTACCTACACTCCATTATCTTCAGAATCACTTTTTGTAGTATCCAATCACTAACATTTTCTATATAAGAAAAAGAATAATAATTTTTATTACTGTTTTTAGTGTAGCAGAAGTTACAGTTCTATGCAGATATCTGTCAAGGAGAGCAAGGGAAGACAGAAAAGGTAGTGATATTTTCACAGACACATTTATGTTCAGGAGACCTCTGGATGTAATTAGTTCAATCTCCTGCTTAAAAATTTCACATTAGATCAGGTTGCTCAAAGCCTTGTCCAGACAGGTTTTGAAGGCTCCAGGTACAGGTTTCACAGTCTTCCTAGGCAAGGAAGGAAGAATCATTAAATTTATCTCTCTCACTAAGTTCTAAACTCAATAACTAATTTTATTTTCAGCAAAACTATTGAAATTATTCTCCTTTTTAGCCACAGCCTTCACAATTTTCGCTTACAGATTCTTCAAATTAGTCTTTCATCGAATTGTGGAAACACTGAACTCTGACAAATATGAAAAACCAGGCAAGTCTATCTTCCTTAAACACATAAAAGCCATACAGCAAAGAAATGCAAAATATTTAATCAGATCATTTCACAGCATGGAGAGATTTTACCATATAGCTTTCTGCCTCATCATATAATTAATATGACACATACAAATATTATTCATGATATACCCATACTCTACTGTGTCTATCATAAAAGCACTTTAGAAGTTTCTTGGCCTGGTGTATATAGAATGATAACATAATACTCTTGAAAATGAACTAGAGATACTGGATATTTTATATTTAGCTCATTCAGTATTTTAGATCTGTGGCTGTAGTGCAGCTAAAAGATCAAAGATAAAAATTTTACAACTACCCCAAAATTTCTAGTTAGTCACAAATGTGTATGCAAGCTCTTCAGAAGTTAAAGGCATTTGATCTCTACTATTTATAAAAAAGTGCATTTCACATGTTTTAACAATGACTTTTATTCTGTACCAAACCTCAAATCAGGTCATGTTTTTTAGCCTGTCAGTCAAAAGTCACCTTGAAAAGCTACACCATGTATTTCTATTTTCTCAAATTGATAAAAGAATTCAGAACTTAACAAATAATATGTATACATCATGTTTGACAGAATTCTTTAAACATAGAATTTTTCTTGAACACTGTAAGAATTAAGTTTAATATTTTTACCTTGATAGGAAAAGGCTCAGAAATAATGAAACTTATCCTTCTGATCTCTAGGAATTACAATCATTGGCATACTTATGAATTACAAGAGAAATAAACCCCTTCGCTTTTCTCTTGATGCTATTTTGCTAGGTGTTTCATCGGTGTTTTCATCCTTTCCTTTTTGTTTTCACCTTCCTATTTCATCTTCCCTATTTTCATTCTAAAAGAAAGGCTTCTTTGGAATATTACATACTGTTACAGAAGTACATGTAGTTACAATTCCTAAAACAATTTATAGTTTCTCCTTTAGCAGTTTCTTTTATGTCATAAAACAAAAAAATAAATTTTCAAGAAAACCAGAAACAAAGCAAATTTATGTTGAATATTATGCTGATGAAGGCAAAATTGAAATAATTTACACTGTACTGTTTTTATACTGAGTTAGTCTATTCTACATAGTTAAAATGCCATTCAGTGCTTTTATAGTCAAGAAATAGATGCCTTCGATTTTTGGGGAGCCTAATATGACATTGGAAAGGTCATATACATAATTAAAGAGTTTTGAAAATGCCTAAAGTATATATTATTTTGGAAGCTAAATATGACTAATCACACCAGAAAACTTCCAATAAATTTAATTAACACTCATCAGTGTTAATTTGTAGTTACAAATACCTCTTGTGATGTCATTCTTTGGTCTCAGTATAAATTGGTTCTGGGAAGACAACAGTTCTGGATTGTATCATAAGATAATCGTAAGATTAGAACTAAGGGACTTTGAAAAAATTCAAAGACACACCAAATTTGAAACAAATAAAAGTGTGTTTTTTCCAACATACAGTAAAAAATTAATTTATTGACATGGCATGCCACTGAAACTAGGAAAATAAGTAAACCTACAAAAAGAATTGGACAGTGTGCTAAAGGAGACTTTAATATAGACCTAATACCAAATTTTAAGTACCTCTTAACAATCAAAAGTTTACACATGTTTGTAGTGTGTAGTGGAGTGATATAAGAAAAAGCCAGATGATATAATGGCAGTTGAATGTGAGGTGTCTTGCATCTTTTCCTGAAGCAGTCCATGCCAGCCACAGGCCTTATACAACACACAGGTCTAATACAATACTGCCATCCAGTTGCTCTCAGTTATCTTAAAACTGATATGTAATGATGCGGGTGACTTTGCCCTGAAAACAAATGCAATCAAATTTAAATATTATTATTTTAGTAACAGTCTTGTTATTACAAAAAAAAAAATTAAAAATTCATGAAATGCCATTAACTCATCAATGAATATATAAGATAGGTCTTCTTAAAGAATCTAGATCTCTGTCCTAGCTGATGATTCTCAAAATGTCTTATTATAGATGTTTGCATTGGGAAATCATTAGAAGTCAATCTGATGTATGCAGAAAAGCTAAAAGCAAATGGATTGGACACTCACTTTACTCCATAGATATTTTATTTAAGTAGCATCCTTTGCTAATGAGTGCTTTGTTATATATCTACTAAAAACCAAAACAAAACAGTTAAAATTTTTCAAATATTTTTTTTATATTGTATTCTACTGATACTCCCAGGAAAAACTCTTCCTACTGCATACAGGGTAAAGTAAACAGTATAGAAAACACCAGGTTCAGAAGAATGGATTTGAGGAACAAATGCTACACTATTACAAGTTCAGTAAAGGAATGATTCTATTTAAAGAAAAAGAGACCCCTTCCTGCAGAAGCTTAGGCGTTTAACATTTTTTTAAAGTTAAATATCACAACTGGGCATAATCATCACATTCTGTTATGTAATCCGTAGTAATATGGCAAACTGCCTACTGTCTGTACTTAGACATGTTCTCTGATTGGTAATCCATTAAAGCCCATAGAAGTGCTGTCAGGTAAGAGTGGAAAATGGGATTGGTAGAAAGGGTACTGCTGGTATCATTAACAACTGTTTTCCATGTTATATCTTCATTATTGTAATTGAATAAAATATTATCAGCTTCAATAGGGGTAGAAGGTCAATATAGCTGACACAGTCTGATACACTAGCCCTGCTGCGATATGTCTGTCAAAATCTAGACTCGTACATGTTTTTAATAAAACCTGTTGGGTTGGGAAGACACTTAGCTTCAAAGAAACCATTTGAATAAAAATTTAGATGAATGTGTGGTGTGTTTATTCCACACAAAACATCTGTTGCTTGCTAAAATAATTTCAAAAACCAAACAATCACTGGCTTATTGTCTGCCTTAGAATTGATTAAATTTCAATATCTACGATACTCAAACACCCTTCTTAGTGTAAATTACTTAATCCTGAGTGACTTACAGCACCAGTACATTCTGCCACCTTTTTAGCCGGGATGACTACATTTAGACATGTACTGAGGTTGGACTAAACATGCGTGGAACTGATCACATTATTAGGCATGGCCTCTCATTTGATTGGAGAGTCCATAGTTCCGACTTTGTGCACTGCTTTTGAGGTTCCTGAGGTTATATTTTTTTTTCTGTAGCTGAATCACAGACTATCTCAAGTTGGAAAGGACCCATAAGGATCATTGAGTCCAACACCCTGCTCCTTGCAGAACTACCTAAAACTAACCCATATGGCTAAGAGTATCATCCAGATGCTCCTTGAACACTTGACAGGCTTGGTGCCTTGACCGCTTCCCTGGAAAGCCTGTTCCAGTGACTGATCACTCTATCAGTGACAAACTGTTTCCTAATGTCCAATCTGAACTTCCCCTGATACCGCTTCATTCCCTTTCCTAGTGTCCTGTTGCCAGTCACTAGAGGGGAAATCAGCATCTCTCCCTCCACAAAGTTGAAGACTGTGATGAGATCACCCCTCAGCCTTCTTTTCTCCAAGTTGAACAAACCAGGCAACCTTTGCTGCTCCTCATAAGTCTAGCCCTTGAAGCCTTTCACCGTCTTGGTTGTCCTCCTCTGGACACACTTTGAACACACTTTTTTGTTTTGATTTGATTTAAGAGAGGAAGCATATCTGAACTAATATTTTATTCTGTCACTGAATATGAGCGTAGAAAGTATGTGTTTTATGAAGTTCAGGGAAAAAAAAAGCAAATGCAGAATAAATACACTGTGATTAACACATAGTTGGTGTATAATTCTTCATGTTGCACTTAAGGGAAACACAGCTTCTTAGGAGTAAAGGATGCTGAAAAAAATTGACCAAAAATGGTAGTCTGCAGAAGGCTGCTGGATCCCATGAAATCAGCTCCCCATTTTTTACTGCTGATTAAGTTCTGCACTAGCCAGGATTACAAATCAGAGGATATTTCCTAAGCATATTATGAAATGAACAGGAAAAATGGAAGAAGGGGCAAGTCAGCAGTGACACACCTAAGTAGCAGCACAGATATGTGGAAAAGGAGAAAATGATGAAATAAAAAAGAAAGTATAGGTCATACATATATCATTGTTATTTAGGATGCAGATATGGGTATAATTAATATATAATGGATTTTACATCATCTTTACTGATAAGGAAATACTGGGATATGAAAAGTTGATCCTGAATTGGCAAAAGAAATCTAAAAAATTCAGAACCGTGGATCACCAGTTTTACTCCTTTTGAATTCAGGAGATTCTTGCAGTGGTTTTGGGTTATATTTTTAAAAGCTCTTCTTGCCATCATCTCTGCTTCTGTAACTTAGAAGTGTAATTTAGCTTTTTCTATGGAAAAGGAGAGAGATGCAAGTTATGGTAGTCTGAGACTAGGCTGTATTTCAAATACGGATTGCATGATGCAAAGGATGTCAATGCTTACTGGTGCTTGAAACTGGATGTAACTCAAATGTAAAAGACATTAAATAATCAAGATATTTCTGTTCCTTAAAACACTATACACACAATTTCAGTACTAATACAGCAGCAGAATCTGATTTCCAAGCTAGTTTAACAATCTCAGGTTTCTTTGGTCTGTTTCAGAACTGGCTAAAGGGAATCTAAGATAAAAGAAACTTGTGTTTCTCTGCTCATGGATCTTAAATATCTAGAGCTGTATTCAAAGAAGTACATGCTACAATTCTCTTATTTTGGCACAGATGATAAAAAAATAGCATTTCAAGTACTATCATTACTTGTAGTATCATGACTCACTCTTTCCCTCTCTCTTAGTCTTGCTTTGAAAAACTAAAATATTGGTAAAACATCACAATGAAATAATACTATTTTTTTTTTCACTTTACAAGCAGGCTGTCAAATTCAGTACACAGAGAGGAGGATAGTGTGTATTGAATACAATTTTTATGGGCTATTTTAGCAATATATCAACATTCAAATAATTTAAGAGGATTTCATAGGTTATACCTGAGGAGCAACAGGAATATACTTAAATTATAGCTACTACTAATTGCAAAGTTTCAGACACTGATGCATAAAAGTGCTCACTATTTGTTTAAATGTAAACCTTCAATAAAGCCTGCAGATGTTATTTGGAACATTTACATGCAAGAAGCTAATCTGTTGTTAAATTATCTAGCTAAATCAGCATTTAGTGCTGAAATTCTGCTAGGATTATCAATCTTAAATACTATATGGCTTATTGTATATATTCAGGGTAGATGAAGTATGTTTTTTTTTCATGCAGTTCTTTCAGAAAGAGATCAGAAATACTCGTGGATGAAGAGTCTACTACTAGGTATAGTATATGACAAATAAAAAACCATCAGCATTCAAGATGATTCAAAGATGTCAACACAGCTGGTGTGTGGAGAAGCATCTGTTCTCTGAGCATCTATCAGCATCTTGGAATGATCTGCTTCCCCCACACCTGCAAGAAAACCTTCATAATCAATATATTTTAATCACAGAATCACAGAATGTTAGGGGTTGGAAGGGACCTTGAAAGATCATCTAGTCCAACCCCCCTGCCAGAGCAG
>WTSP01010053.1:57575-71923 GCA_025331215.1 Actenoides lindsayi
CTTTGGGGAGGGAGGGGGGTTAACAGAGAGCATCTGTTATAGGTCTAAGGGGCCACCCTGACCCTAAACTGTGACATTGTCAGGTTACTTCTCATTTTTTTCAGTTTTATTGAGTGTTTAACACCTTATTCTGAAAGTAGGAATAATGCAGCAGACTTCTTTGGGATGGTGCCTAGGTATTTATTTTTTATGACTAGGATCTAATCTGCCATAAATTCTCCTAGTATGCTTTTAAATAAAAATAATAAAGTGACACTACCTGACTAGTATCTGAAACACAGAAAGCAAGAGTATTATACAGGAGTTAAGCTATGTTAAGCTTCTCAATCATAAAGTGATTCAACGGCAACACAAACACAAGTAGCATTTTGTGTCTTGTTCTTTTCTGTTAAAGATAAAGAAAAAAGTTCATTTGTAGAGAGAAGTCAGCCTGGGATATGATTTCCATCTTGTTTTCTCAGAAAAGCTTTCTTTCTTGTACCTGCAAATTCATGCGCGTGATTTCTACCCAAAAAAGCACCAATTAAGAAAATATGCAATTAAGTGCACAATGTATATATATTTGAATCATTAGCTGGCCCCAAAATGTACATAAGAAGTCTACTGCAAAGCATATCTTTTCATAGCTGTCTTTTTTCTAGACTGTTTTACAGTAACAAAAATGCTGTTTTTCTGAATCAATTTTTCTGCTCACCATTTAGTCTTCTCCCTACACATTGGATTTCCCCAAATACTTAATATTGTCACCAGAGGAAGAAGAATAGGAGAAGGTAAGGGTTACAAGGGAAGTCTGCATCCTCTCCTATAGAAGGAAAAATTTTGTAGGCAATCAGCAGATTTTTCTGAATATCAGACGCTTAGTATCTGATGCTCAATTATCACCACAATACAGTAACTTCATTCTTATAGGCATTTAAATATGGAAGGATTGAAGTGTAGTCTCTAGTTGATTATTTTAATACCTTGGGCCACAAGAAGACCAACTGCTTTGCTTCAGATGTTAAAAAAAGAACAAACAAAAGAGGAAACTGAATGCTCATTTCCCAAATCCCAGATTAATCCCCCAAACACTGTTCCATCTTCACATGTAAAACAATAGCATAAGTAGAATCATAGAACCATAGAGTGATAGGGGTTGGAAGAGACCTCTATAGATCACAGAGTTCAAACCCCCTGCCAGCACAGGAACACCCAGGGCAGGCCACACAGGAACACATCCAGGCAGGTCTTGAAACTGTCTAGGGAAGGAGACTACACAACCTGGGCAGCCTGTCCCAGGGCTCTGTCACTCTCACAGTACAGAAGTTTTTCCTCATGTTGAGGTGGAACTTCCTGTGTTTCACCTTGCTGCCATTACCTCTTGTCTTATCACAGGACACTACTGAAAAGAGACTGGCCCCTTCTCCTTGACACCCACCCTTCAGATATTTGTAAACATTAATAAGATCCCCTCTCAGTCTTCTCCAGATTAAACATCCCCAGATCTCTCAGTCTTTCCTCATAAGAGAGATGTTCCAGTCCCTTAATCATCCTCATAGCCCTCCATCGGACTCTCTCTAGTATTTTCCTGTCCCTCTAGAATGGGGGAGACCAGAATTGAACACAATACTCCAGATGTAGTCTCACTAGGTCAGAGCAGAGGGGGAGGAGAATCTCCCTCGATCTGCTGTCCACATTCTTCTTTATGCACCCCAGGATACCACTGGCCTTCTTGGCCACAAAGGCACATTGTTGTCCCATGGTTAACTTACTGTTTACTAGGACTCAAGGTCCTTCTCCATGGAGCTGCTTTCCAGCAGGTCAAACCCTAACCTGTGAGCGTGGTGTTAATAACACCACACACCACTGTGAGTGGCGTCGTTCCTCCCCAGGTGAAGGACTCTACACTTATCCTTGTTGAACTTCATTAGGTTTGCCTTTACCCAGCTCTCCAGTCTGTCCAGATCTCGCTGGATGGCAGCACAGACTTCTGCTGTATCAGCCACTCCTCCCAGTTTCATATCATCAGCAAACTTGTTGAGGGTGCACTCTGTCCCTTCATTCAGGTCACTGATAAAGATGTTCAATAAGACTGGACCCAGTACTGACCCTTGGGGAACACTGCTAGCTACAGGTTCCAACTGAACTCTGCACCACTGATCACAACCCTCTGAGCTCTCTTGTTTAACCAGTTCAGAATCCATCTCACCATCCCAATAGGAGTTCCTCTGAGATGAGAAAAAATTTAACAATATAATATAACTTAAAATCAAAACAGCAATAGAAACATGAAAGCCATCAAGAGTGTGTTCCAGCTTTTTGATTAGTTCTTATTTTAGGTAATTTAGCATAGTAATTTCTTTTAGTCTTGTAGTGCACATATAAACTATGTTAACCAGTTGATAAGCATGTAAAGTTACTAATCTTTTAATTTCCTAGAATACCAGGGAAAAATATGTCAGTCAAGCTCCTACATTGTAAAATAGCCCATTTAATTATGATGCCAGTTTGCTAAATAAATTGCATGTTCTAAACAATCAGATTGCACTGTACCAACTGTAGAAAACCTTGCACCAATAAATTTCTTCTCAGAATTGCTATTAAAAATGAGCACAATAAAGTGTAAAGCATTCCTAGCATTACAGAACACAAAGGTTTTATTTTAAAAATCAGTTTATAACAATACTTTCAATACAGCTTTGCTCATAATTTCATTTAAGATCCATCCACTGCATTTTTCTTGCATCCTGAAACTAATGAGAACCTTTCTATTGATTTTTCCTGGATTTACATTGTGGTATTTATGATTTTGTACTTACCATGTTTTCTCCAGCTCTGGATAAACACCTCAGTCAATGTATATTGCAATCATAGTACTCTGGAGCACCTGGTCAAATAACTGTGTAACAGAGCACCTGACTAGCATATAAATCTGAGATATAAAATATAAGAGTTATTTCTGTCACCAAAGAGTGACTACACTTCAACTGCTATTGAAATCAGAATTATATCATGCCTATAAGAAGCATTAAGTACAAATTACACAGAAACATGGTGATATTTAAATGAAAACTTATTTATGTACAGAACTATCCTTACTTTCTAAATAGTCAAAAAGACCATTATGAGATTACCAGCACAACTCCCAAAAATTGTTTCCAATAAATGTTTACTAATCTACATGGACTGGGGTTAACAACTGAGAAACAGCTACATTATTTTCTTTTTTTCTCAATTCTCATTACTTTACAGGAAGAATACGTGAAAATGCTGTAAATATTGTAATTATCTTATGTACTTTGTGCTTTTATGTACTTTGCTGTAGCACACTGTAGATGGAATGAAAACTTTTAATCTACTACACACTTTGATCAAACCACAGTCTTAGGTACACAGTATTAATTCAAGGTAAAATTCAGTGGGCAAATGAAAGGTCTGATGAAAAAATTCCTTGTCCATAATGTGGATTTAGACAGCATTTAGACAGTATGATAGGCCTTAGGTTAGGCTGTAGAGTTTGCCTACAGTATGAAGAAGGAGAATTTGCCTCTAAAGACAGTACAAATATGAGACAGAGATGGAAATGGGCACGGGAATCTAAAGCTGAAAAAAGGTTTCCAATGTCTCATTTTCATACTTTTAGTCAAGAGATTAAGTACATTCAAGAGATTACATACAAGAGAGTACATACAAAAGATTAAGTACATACAAAAGATTAAGTATATTCATAGGTATTTTACTTTGGCAGCATACAATATGCCCATTCTCTTTTCATGCTCAGTGATTTCTGTTTCAAGGTGAAAAACATAATTTATTCCCACATTTTTTCAAAGATAAGAAACTTCACAGAATCACAGAATTTCTATGGTTGGAAAAGATCTTTAAGATTATCAAGTCCAACCATTATCTACTCTGCCAGGGCCACTACTACACCATATACCTGTGCACCATATCTAGATGGCTTTTAAATACATCCAGGGATGGTGACTCAACCACTTCCTTGGGCAGCCTGTCCCAGTCTTTGACAACCCTTTCAGTATAGAAGTTTTTTCTAATGTCCAACCTAAACCTCCCCTGGCATAACTTGGTGCCATTTCTTCTTGTCCTATTAGCTGTGACTTGTGAGAAGAGACCAACACCTACCTCAACACAACATCCTTTCAGGTAGTTGTAGAGAGCAAGAAGGTCTCCCCTCAGCCTCCTTTTTTTCAGACTAAGCAAACCCAGCTCCCTCAGCTGCTCCTCATAAGACTTATTCTCTAGACCCTTCACCAGCTTCGTTGCCCTCCTCTGGACCTGCATCAATACCTCAATGTCTTTCTTATTCTGAGGTGCCCAAAACTGAACACAATACTCAAGGTGTAACCTCACCAGTGCCAAGTACAGTGGGACAATCACTTCTCTAGTCCTGCTGGCCACACTGTTTCTGATACAAGGCAGGATGCTGTTGGCCTTCTTGGCCACCTGGACACACTGCTGGCTCATATTCAGCTGGCTGTCAATCAACAGCCCCAGGTGCCTTTCTGCTGAGCAGCTTTCCATCCACTTTTCTCCAAGCCTGTAGCATTGTATGGGGTTGTTGTGGCCCAAGTGCAGGACTCAGCACTTGGCTTTGTTGAAGCCCATATGATTGGCCTTCAGTTGTATAAAACTACCACAAGAAATCTGTTTTATAGATTAAAAAGCAGATTGGATTTTCTTAAAACAGTTGCTTGAAATTATTACATGTTGGGCTTTGCTTCAGATCCTTCTTTCTGGGAATTATAACAACTGCTGCCAAAACAAAATTGATTTAACTGTTTAAGTGAAAGTTTCAAGAGAACCCAATTCAGTGTAAACTAGATCAGCTTATTAGAGCTTAATAACTGTAACACAGACTTAGAAATATAGGAAAAAAAAAACCAAACAAACTTCTCTTGAAAGACTATCTTCCTCCCATCCTCATTCAGATGCTTAGCCAAGCTACTTTTCATTTTTTAACTCAGGAAATATTGTGGGGCTAATGTCAAATTGTCAGTGCTTCTTTACAGATCCCTTTCAAACTCCATGAGGAGTTAACCAGACTGGTCCAAACTGAGTAACTTCCCTGCATTATTGTGGAGCGTTCCTCAGAGCACTGCGAAAAGATCTGATACCAGATCCTCTAACACCTGCTTTGGAGTTCAGCTCCCGTTTGCTTGGCAGTGAAAAACAGCACTTGTAAGCAATATTTGGTGAAATGAGCTTTATTTCACAAATACTTCTCATGTATTTCTTGAGTTTTTTCTGTCCTCGCTAAAACATATCAGAGCTGACACAACTGAGCTTTCCTCCAACAGCTGCTTCTAGAGGAAGGTGACCTGAGTGCACAAAATGCAGGATGCTGGATTGCTATGTTCAAAGGACCCAGGTAAAGCCAAAGATCACGGTGACCTTAAAACCATTTAACACAAACCAGGCCCTGACAACTTGACAAGAGCTGGAGACAGCTAGAAATTGGATGCTATCTGCAGGGAAAAAAAGAACAGACAAATCTATTGATATGGATCCTCTGTGCCCTCAGCAGAGGGAAAAGGAACATTTGAAACCAGGTCTGTATAAGTGCATGGGCAAAAGGCAAGGATGAGACACACTCTGCAAATGGGAAAAAAGGCAGGGAGATTGAGATCAGAAGAAAACAAAACAAGAGTTCCAAATGAAAGAATAAAAAGGGAATAAAGATCTAAATGAAGGAATAAAAAGGGAATAAAGATCTAAATAAAGGAATAAAAAGGGAGTCAAGACACAAGTGAAAAAAAAAGAACAATCCTAGCTGTACCACGAAGTGGCACAAATTGGAAAAAGGATTGTCAAGGAGGAGGAAAATATAAAGGCGAAAGTCCATTCTTTTTAAAGAAGTTGTTTGAAAAAGATTATTCCTTTATGTCCATTTTTCTAATTGAAAAGGCTTTTCTTGCTATGCATGTTTATCTGAAATATAATGTTGTTTTTAGCACTCTGCTTCATTTTCTTCTGTTCCACTCAACTGAAAAGAAGGAGGGATTTACTTTTAGTCAGCACACTGAGAAACACAAAGCCAGTCCTGCCAACATCACGTCTCACACCATCAGTATAGCCTATTGAGAGGACAGCTACTGGCTGAGTCCATTTTCGGAGTTGTTTCCTTATGATTAACTTTTCCAAGTCAGGATGGCTGGACGAAGAAATGTTTGGATTAGGTTTGGGGTCACATTCCAATGCCTCATAATTCAAAGTAGATGGTATATTTTCAATACTAATGCTATATACAAACCAGTATTTTTGCACACACTGGCTCCACTTGAGATACCAACAGTCTCAAGCAGGTCTGAACACCACCAAACTGGATAGTAATAGATGCCTCTGGTATTTCACCAAGCTTTCAATACTCTTTTATTATTCTAAAGTTTAGTAATGCTGGTGGTGATTCATAAGGCCACACTTAAGTAGAGGTAAAAATCCATGGGAACATGCAGATCTACATTGGCAGAGAATATGGCCTCCTGGTTTTGGAGAACACCTTCCACAAAGACGGTCTAGTATACAGGCAGGCTAACAAAAGTGCATTCAAACAAAGGTATAATATGGCCAGCACCATCTGAAGGATGAGTGTTTATAGTAACCACAAGTTCAGATCCTGACAACAGAAAAGGCATTACTTACCTGATGGCCTTGACAGACACAAATAAGATATTCTCATACATTGCAATCTCTATTTCAGTCTAACAACAGAAATAATTCACCATGCCTCCATGATGCTAAAGAACCACATTTCTGGGAGAGATATAATATGTAACATAAGTGCTTTTTTTGATGAAAATATGTCTGCTTTTGTTTTTGTATTATGGTTTTGAGGTAACACAGGAGATCTACACCCCATTTCCTCAGCCAGTCCTTCATGCTCTGTGTTCCAGGGAAAACTCACAGCTCAGAAATTAGAAGATGGTTTTCTCTACAAAATCAAAGTAGTCAAAAGTTTTACTACAGCTATTCCCTTTCTGAATGGAGGGAGAAAAATCCTGTTAGTATTTAGGAGCATCACAGGTGTGCACACAGAAGCCAGTGGAGACTGGAGACAGTGAGCACTCTGAATCACCTGGCTTGAGGTAGCTAACTTCTACTCCTGAATTGTTTTCTTAGACTTCAGTATAATCAAGAGGAGATTTCTGACAAGGGTATTTCCAGAAGCTAAATGCAGCAGCCCTGTTTCCACTGCCAGTACAAAGAGACCAGTATTCCTAGTCCCGTAGCTTAAATATCTAATTTTTGTGTTTCCTAACATCCACCCTACATCTAACTAGAGAAGAAGAGGGAGTTCAGGCTATTGGGAATCACCTGTATAACAAGATAAAATGGCAAATAATACAAAGGGGGGTTAAATACGCAGCAAGATGAAACAATCCAGGGCTGCTCTATGGATGAGATGCAGAGACAAGTTTTGGGTCTCTTGAGCTTGTATCTATTTTCCAGTCCATATATTCCCCAATCCATTGTGTAGCTTCTGTTCCTAACCAGGGGATAAGGTGGGAAAGGTATTCAAATCACTTTTTATGAATTTTTCATCAGACTTGGGAGTATGAGTATAAACTCATTTATCTTCATAGATTTTAAAGCAAGAATGAAACTGAACTACCCAAATTCCTCTGTGTGTGTTAAAGTAACCAGGGAGAGAGCCTAGTGTGATCACTGCTGAAAAATCTCATTCCCAGATCTTGAATTGCAGATACATTTATCTATATGTAGAAAAAATATAATTCACTTAAGACATGTATTTATGGCAATAGATTGTTCAAGATAAAGGCATGGTGTATGTTTATTTTTTCCTGATTACTATTTAAATAACAATAAAAAGATATAAATAAAAAATTCAGCCCAAAAGATATATCCAAGCAAAGAAACAAGCAATGAACAAAAGGCTTGCTAGTTTAAGTGAACTGACTTATAAGAAATATATGATTTTACAAAAGAAAACACACAAGGTAAGACTTTAGAATCTCTTTATTTTATTTTTTTTTCTTCCTTCAAAAGTAACAAGGTTCACATTTCATTACAAATAGGTAAAGAGTGATCTGTACTTTTTGACAGAGTTTTAACCACAAAAATAGTCAGTGTGACAGAAAATGTGTTTCAGGGAAGGAGGGGAGGTGTCTTTCTGAGGCTAAAAATTGGGGGAAGAGCTTTCAGGTCAAATCTTTTCTTTTGTAGGAAATATTTCCTTTTTGGTTTTGTATCAAATTTAAGCCAATAATAATTTAAGCATTTTGACTTCATCAAAAGTACTTCCAGCATTTATTTCCCAAATAAAGTAATTCAACAAGTTGGAGGCACATAGTTTCAGGCAACTCTTTTTTGCTGTAGGCAAAATTTGCTTTGCTAGGATAAGAAAAAGGTGTTCTCAAAAGGATAATAATTCTTTTAATTACATGGATTTAACTCTTGTAGCTTTGAAAACAGGAATTTGGAATCAAGTGAAAGTATTAGTTGATTTTTGTGGTACTGGTCTGTATTAATGCCTCAATGTGTTCATGATTTTAAACTCACAGAATGTGTACTCTAGCTGATTTTAAACTGTAAAATGTTTTGTAATGCTATTTAAATTAATGTCTTAAATTTAAGAAATTAAACATAAATATCTATACAAATTCTTCCTTCAGTTAAACACCCATTGAGAATTTGGCCACCTAATAATATTGAATAATACTCAAGAAAAACTTGCGTACACATAGTAGCTGTTTAATCCTTCTTAATAGTAATTCTATTGTGTTTTAAGGAAGTTCAAAGCTGTGCTCCTCATAGTAGAACAATTAACATGTTTAAAGTCACAGGTGGATCTGCTTTCTTCACTGGACTGAAGCTATATTGCTTGGAGTATAATTTCCTGTCTTTTGCTTTTCCATACCTAATGATGAACACAGAATGAGCTCCTGTGTTTTGTCAAGGATTTTCTCTCAGCTTGCCAGGATTCTCCTTGATCCTTGGTTATTAACATAGCAGCATCTCAACATTATCAGTATTTCACCCACCCTCTGTAGGCAATTATAATCTGAAAAAAAAAAAAAAGGATGCTTTTCTCCAGGGAACAGCTGTGGCAATTTTTGCTGGTTTTGTGACATCTTAAAAGCAAGCTTCAAAGAGATGGTGGTGCTGTAGCAGTACAGATACCTCTTACATTTCCTAAGCCTTGCTTGAAGAACACAGAAACATCTGTTCAATATAAATTAATTACTGGAAAGTAGTGTGAATATGTAGACATATCAAATAGTTTCCACAAAAATCCTAAATTATATATAGTACTTATATTATTCAAACCCATCCATGCCTTTGAGGGGAATAAACTGTAAAAGGTAGTGAACTTGCTAACCCTTTTTTAATGACCAGTAAGACTGAATTACAACAACAATGATCATCATATCATTGGGAATTACTTCACCTCACAAATACTTCCAGGTATGTCTAATAAAAAGGTATTTCAAGTTGGCCAACATAAATTAATTAATGTTTCAAATTTCTTTTTTTTTTTTTTTTTTTCTCCTTTTCTGCTAAAGCAAGAGGAGGACTATCATGATCAGATGGCTTTTTTCTTTTTTCTTTTTTTAAATAACTTTGAAAAAAACAGTCAAACATTTACGTCAATCATTAATCCAGCAAAACTAGTAAATTTAGGCCTCATAAATATCTTTCTGCAGTGAGTACTTGCACTGGAATGAATCTATAAGTAGAAGCATTTTGGTGTCATTGTTTTGGTGTCTGTCACTTTAAGTCCTCATTTTAAACTTGAAGAATGACTCCCTCATGAAACCTATGTTACATTTCTTTCAATTAATGAAAATTACTTCTACAGTTATTAAACTCTGTCCTGAATTCAGTCTAAAGATTTACGTATTATCTTAAAACTCTCCAGACCAACATAAGTCCTGGCCTAAATTGATGCCATCCTTTTCTGAGTCAACTGCTTCCTTCTGTATCCAGGCTAAAGTTGCTTGATAGGACCAGATTCAACACAGGGCCTGATTTTCACAGCAAGATTCAGTCTTTTTTAATTGCTGTTCTCACTTTCACAAAAAGACAAACAGCTTGGAGTACATGGGATTCCTACTGTCAGGATGAGCACCTAGCTCTCTGGAGAAGTTGATCTTAGAGGTCCTCACTATAACAGTCTCTTACACAGTTATTTGTCACTAACATGATTAATTCATTAAGCAAAAGATGACTGACAATTACTTATATCTGAGTAACCTCTTTTAAAATAGTGGATCCAGAAGTATATAGCGGCAGAAAAAATTATTGGTTGTCATGATGCAGTGGACACTCCCAAAAAGGGTCATGTAACATTTTTATTTGATCGCAAATGTACAATCAAATAGAGTTTTGTAGAAAGGAAAAACTCACAAATTATGTTAAAATAGGGAAGTTATTCAAGGGAATACATTGCAATTTTCTTTAACCTCAAAAATTTTTAGTGACATTTATATTTTGAGTCTTTGATCCTGGATTACATCTTGAGAGATGAGAGTAACAAAGCTGTGTAAGAATTCCTACATTCTCTTTTCTGTTGCTGCAGATCATTAAAGAGCAGGGAGAAACATATATTATGACCATTATGACCAGCAGAGATAATTGTTTTTAAAATCAAAAAATATTTTAGACAGAAATAATACTATATTTTCTTGGAAAAGAAGAGCTGCTTATGTGTGAGTAAGTATACATTGACTCATTAGGGCTTATGATAGAGCAGAGCACATGATGCCTACAATCTCTTTTAAAAAGTCCATTAGGACAGTTATTATTTGAAGGGAAAGAAATACACTGGTAATGTTCGACACTCAAGACAACATATAGCAGTTAATAGTAGAAGATTTTTTTTCCAACAGAAGCAGTCAAAAGGACTAGAGGTCATGACTTACAAGGAGCAGCTGAAGATAAGAGGTTTACTCAGCTTAGAGGAGCCTGAGGAGTGACCTCACTGCTGCCTACAATTTCCTCATAAGGGGGAGCAGACAGAAAGATGTTGATCTCCTTTTTCTAGTGTTTGACTTGAGGGAATGGCTTGAAGCTTGTCAGGGGAAGTTGAGATTGGTTATTAGGAAAAAATTCTTCCCTGAGAGGGTAGTCAAACACTGGAATACATTCCCCAGATAAATGATCAAAGTGGCCACAGCCCGAGGATTGTCAGTGTTCAAGAAACATTTAGAGTCACACTCTTAGATACATGGTTTAACTGTTGATTAACATATTGTTAATAGGTTGACCTGTGTGGAGTCAGAGTTGATCCTCATGGGTCCCTTCCAACTCAGGATATTCTATGACTCTGGGATTCTATGTTGGTCGACACATCTTCCCATTAATAATGTCAGTGACTCTTTCCAAAGACCTACAGGACTAGGCTGAAAGACTAGCCCTCTGTATCTGTGGTGGCTGATTTCTCATCTCATTTCTCAGTGTAATCATGAGACTCTGCTCAAACAAAGCTGGTTTGAGTTGTACAAATCAGCTTTCCATTCTCCTGCCATGGCCCTGTGATGGCCTCTTGAGAGGCAAGCACAAGCTGCTTCCCAGGCAGGAGAGGATGCTCCTACTTTACCAGAGTCATCTGTCACATGCTCCAAATATGGTTCCCTTCTGCAGTCAACCAAACTCTGCTAAACCAATATTCACATTACTCCAGTAACTTTCCAAGTCTTAAAGACATTTGACCCTGTGAGACAACAGACAATGCTACATCTGTGGAAAAAGTCTGAACCAAGCTGATAAGTACTTCAGAATACACAGTGAACATGAAGTCCTTTCAGGGCACAGCTCCTACAAATGTGCAAGTATTTAGTATGACAGTTGTTTATCATTATCGTGACAGAGGAGCTTGCAGTGTACTTGTAATTTAAACTAACTAAATCATGACATGGAGGTCATTAATTTTAACCATAAGATTATCTTTTCTTCACTCCTCAGTAACAACTTATAAACACCTTTCTTTACAGTTTATTACATTTAATTAAACAGAAGATCATTAGTGTATGGGTCTTGGCTTCTAGCCTATTATTCCAGAAGTTAAATTTTAGTTTGCAGATACATTTCAACTTAAGCATATCAATCCTGTATCACAGCCCTTCAGCTTAATTTCTCATATCATAAATGTTTATGCATTAAATCTATTGGCTCTGTCCCAGTGAAGATATTCCAGGTTAATGTTTGACAAGGACATTAATAAATGTACTAGAGAGAGTCAGTCAAAATTTTGGCTATTTATGCATTTCAAAACTGTAAATAAATCACAAATAATACCTAGTGTGTGGCAAATCAGAAAAGCTAAATAGATATTGATGAAAATATTTAGATTTACACAGGAAAAAAACAGTGTATAGATTTTGAAGATGGCTTTATTGTAAAACCTTAAATCCAAACTCAGATTATTCCATGTGGAGTTAAGGAAGATGTTAATTGAAATTTGTATCTATTAACACATATGGCTAGCTGAGCTCATCTGCCTTAACATAGGCATAAGGTGTTACTTGATATGTCCAAAGGATCTGAGATCTTAGCAAGGTGGTGGCAGATATGAGACAAGACCTCCAGGAGACCTGTGTCCTTTTGAACTGGTAGCTGGAGCCAGGTACATCCTTAGGGCATCTCAAATGGCATCAGACATTTGGGAAGCGGATCATGCTCAAGAACTCTGAAATTTCACTTTGCTAAAAATCATAGGAAAGATAACATTCCCTCTTTGGGTATTTCTACAATAGCAGAAAAAAATATTGGACTGTCAAAATAGTTCAGAGTTCTGTTTGAAGTCTGCTCCTTTGAAGTCTGCGGTGTTGGTATTAGATCCACTTCTAACCTTTGAGGGTGATGTTGTTCTCACTTAAGGCAATGGCAGGTCTCCCTTTTGCTCCTTTCAAGAGCTCTTTTGAGATAAAAGACCAATTATAGGTATTAGCAGTAGGGTATATCATGGCTGCACTTGTTTGGCAGAGGATGTGAAGGCACAATTTTGGGGGGAGGGTAGGACAACTGACTGAAGGGCTGAGAGATGGACCCCATACAGAGAAAGGAAGAGAACATAGTAGGCTTTTCCATTCAGTGGGAACCTCTTCCAAAGGACGGGGAACCTTTCCACAGAGCAAAAATACCTACCCATTTTTGACCTAGCTAAAGGCTGCTGTACTTTTCTATTACCCTTTTTTTTGCTTTGTTTTCCTTTCCCTATCTCAAAATAATGTGCTCTGTTGGAGGACATTAATTCCAAAGGCAGTGGACATATATTTGCCTATAGGAGAAAGCAGGGAAACTTACACAGCCAGTCTCAAGAGCAAGCCTAAAATGTATAACTTAACTAAAAGCTCTTCTGAGGCTCAACTTGTAACTCTATAGGACAATTCAAACAATGTAGTTAGATTCCTCTTTTTCTGAATTCTTGTCTGGGAGAGACCATCTTCTACTGCTTGTTATAAGGGAAACTGGCCACATAACTTAGTTACACTTGGCTGCTGTCAACACTCCTACAATGGTCATATGTCCTGGACATATCCCATATTCTTGGCATGAGCAAACAGAATCAACATGTGAAAATGAAGACTTCACATGCAGGTGGGTTGTCATTTCTATAGGCACCTGGCATGTTACTTCATCCTTTCTACCTGACATTGGCAGGGCACCAGAAGCACAAAACGTGAAACATGCCTCTGAAGTTAAATACCATTTAAATGGCCTCTTTATGGCTTAAAAGAGAAGAGACTATGCAAAGTAGCAATGAACAGCACATTCATACATTTGTACAATGGTAGAGTTCCTTCATTCACCAAGTTTACTGAAGGTTCTTGATCAGTTCTGCAAATATTATGCATATCAAATTCCAGATCAGCCAGACAAGTGTTTTTTTGTATTAAAATCAATGTGAACTTCTATGTCACTTGCAATTCTTTGACACCTACAAATAAGACAATAGTAATTGCTTTTTATGCTCAGTTTTAACCAATGACATTTGCATATAAATTAAAGTCTTCACACAACAAAAGCACGTTCCTAACATGAAGGAAAAGTACAACTGCACATGAACTTCAGCAAGTTTTTCTGCACTAATGATATAAACACCCTAATACTAACACAAGTGATGTATTGCTAGGTTCCCACTAGGACAAACGTGATAGAATGGGCAAAACCTCACTTAATGCCATATAGTACATTACTCAAATTGTGTTTCTAATCTGTAAGTACATTACATCATGAGTCATTCAAAGGAAAGGGCAGAGTTTCCTGCTCAATTCATTACAAAAAGAAAGTGACATTTAGAAGGTAAAATACGAGAAATGGGAACAGTATCCCATAGGTAGAATTCTTTTTTTCTCATGAGAATTCTTTTATTTAAATAAAAAAAAAAA